>VUQI01037911.1:3109-17203 GCA_015106735.1 Paratilapia polleni | reverse complement strand
GCATTTGTGGGTTGAGCAGCAGAGTTGAGTATGTGGGTTGCGCCCATGAAGAACTTGCCAAATCTTCTCTGCCAATGCCAAACAGCTTATTCTGCTATTGACTCTTGTTTGGTGTCGTTTATTGGATTGGATGATTGAAGTCTGAAGAAAGAAGACATATTGGCAATTCAACAATTTATTCATTTAACAAACAGGGGCCTCAGTAGCATGTGGAAGAACCATACACAGCTACAACAGCCTGGCACCTCCTCCTTATGCTGGTCACCAGCTTGAAGTTGCCCTATGGCACGGGCCCTATCCAGATCAGTCAAACGTGACATGCTTGGAGCAGACACCAACTGACCGCTGTAGCAGGGTCCATGCTCACGCAAACACAAATTTCCTTACTTTATGTGCTAAGTTTATAATTCCTAAACAGTTAACCCTCTGAGGTCTAAGTCATTATCATCATGACACCAACCCTAACCCTAACCCCTTCTGCCTATTTCCAAAATATAGGGTTAGGGTAGGGTTCAGGTTAGGGTTACCACCTAGGACAGCTCACCTCAGATGGTTAAATAGATGGAAGAGTCACCATTGTACTGCACTGTCCACTTTAATTGTTGTGTAGTCTGGTATTATCTAATGAAAACTGTTAATTTCCAATAAATGTACCCTTTATGATGTGTGCATGAGATGCTGTATTTTGCTGTATTTTGCTGGGAATTCTGTCATTTCTATGCATGTAAAACTGTGCTGATAATAGTCTGTCACACCCTCAGAGAATGTTCCCCAAACTCTGGACTTTCCTCAGTTTTGTTGAGCTCTTTAGCTTCTTTCATTTCATTGCTTTCATTTGGTGGCCTGTAAATGCATTGTTTTGTGTCGTTCTTAATCATGCCTGCAGCAGGCAACATTCTTAATGAAAAAACTCACACTGTACACTTCTTGTCCAGCCCCAAGCACCAGACAAACACAAACACACTGGAGCATTTAGCAGCTAAAGAGCCAAGAGCCATTTTCACAAACCTTCTAAGAATCCTCTAAGAGAACTCATAACATATTCTGTGCCACCTCTGGGGTCTACTCTGACCATGGTCATGCTCAAACTAACTCACCTAGGAGTTGTTTTGGATAGTTGTCCAGCAGGCATCCTGTTCAGATGCCCGAACCACCTCAACTAGCTACTTCCAATGTGGAGGATTAACAGCTCTACTTTGAGCCCCTCTCCTCACCCTGTTTCTTAGGCTCAGACACCTTGGGAGGAAGCTCATTTCCGGATACTTGTTTCAGCTACCTTATTTTTTCGATCGCTACTCACAGTTTGTGGCCATAGGTGAGGGTAGGAATGTAGATCAACCAGTAAAGTGACAACTTTGCCTTCTCTTTAATTAATTTATTTATTTAAATTATTCTCCCAAGTCTTGGGAATCAGGGAACCAAAAACTGACAAGAGTCAAAAACTATTTACATTTTTAACTTTTTCCTTTTCTCCAAAACTTAGGGTTAGGGTTGGCATCATCTCCGATGACAACATAGACCTTAGAAGATTCAATTCCTATTAACTCTGGTCTGAACTCTAGTTGGAGCATGAGAATTCTGAAGTTTTACATGAATTATTTGTACAGAAGCTCCCATCAGTAGGTAGGGGGTTGCTGTTACTCAGGAAGTAGAGCGGCACGTCTACTAGTCTGAAGGTAGCTTATTGGCTGAACATGGTTTTCTGTTGGCAGTGCATTGGCAGACTGTAGGGAGCTACAGACAGCCTGTTTACCTTTCACAGAGTTCAAAAGGTGTGGTACAACTGGTCTGTGGGCTGCTCTTGTTTGTGTTGTTGCTGGTCCTTCACCCAGCTGCTGAGAAAAGTGATAAAGACCTGAAGCGAAACCGAGTATTAAAAACAATGAACAGTGTCTGCTCCAGCCACTGTATGTGCTTCTTATGCTGTATTTTTGGAGCATAAGAATGTTTTTTGATGTTTTTTCGCATGTCTCCCGTTCCCGGTGAACTCTGCTGTCGCTCCCTTCCCTGTTCTGGCCTACTACACACAGACCACTGTTGACCAAAATCGCTGTTGGATTTTTGGAGGACTGCACGGCAGCATGTTTGCAGTCCATACCATTAACCCAGTGAAAACATTTGCAGCATTATAAAACAAAAGAATATGTCAAAGGAGACACTGAACTGTTGACCAACTGAAATCTTATATCATGTAAGAATGGTAAAATGATTTGGCTACATCAGTTTGTTTTCTCAGTTCCCAAATCCAAATGCCAAGACTGTTGTTTAAAAAGCCCCCAAAACACTCATACTAGACTTAATAGATTGTGACAAGATGAGCTACATTACTCTTTGAGTTGTCATCATGTTTAGATTCAGTGGTGTGGGGCAATATAGGCATCAGTGAAACTCACTTTACCTACTACATGGAAAAAATGAATGTTCTCCACTCTGTGGATAGCGAGGAGAATATTGAAGGCTATCCTTGTGCACATGCAAAATGTGGCTTAAGAATCCCTTCCTTCTTTGCCTTGTTCAGAATAGGATCGGTCTGCTTGCACTGATTCACATAAAGGATAACTGAATGTCTGCTAGGAGCTATGCAGTCAATCGTGGACAACACATAGAGAAATTCTTCTTCTCTTAATCAGAAACTGCTGTTTCCTCTTCATTTCTCTGTTAACAGTGTGTTCTTTCCTTTCCTCCAAGATGTGCTCTTGCTCTAACTAATGATGTACTCTCTGTCCTCCCTCCAGCTTGGCATCATGGGATCATCCACACTGGGGAAGGCAGCGTCTCTTGATGCTCTTTTAAATGAATGCATTCATGCATTTGGTGAGTGACACAGACCATCAGGGGCCCTAGAGTTCCCATATTCACTGCATAGCAATTAGTCTGTGGTAATTCATAGAAAAGAATTCAGGTCAAATGAAATAATTGAAATTTTGAATTTAAAATAATTCAGTTCTAAGTAATTCAACTAAAGTGGTAGTCCCTGAGTTTATACCTTAAGAAACAAGTTAATATTGTGTTCGCATGTTGAATAATTTTAAATAAATCTGAATTTGACCAGCTTCTAACCAGACTAAATAATGTGGGGTACAATGAGAGATTATAGTTCAATTTTGAACCTCGACTCAACTACAACATTAGTCTGACCTTGACTGTAACAATATGACAAGGCTTTATTAGTATCAGTGAATAAGACTGTAGTACTCAACTCTTGGTGATAGCAAATCCTTTGAAAATCCTATCTGTCAGAATTTTTTGAGTTCCTGTTGAGAACCTAATCATTTGAAATTCACTTCAAAAGGCTGAGTAATTTACTAAGACAACTGGGCAGTGTAGTTTTTATCAAACCTTAGTGAAAGGAAATACTGTGTAATTTGTTGGGAACTATTTTCAGCGGCACATTAATCCTCATTTGCCGCTCCAGTGAGTATGTGGGACAGTAGGAAGGTGCATGTGAGACTGGGTCAAAACAAACTACAGTGTGTGTGCTCTTTGCAAAGAAGGAACACCTGACCTAATCAGGAAGATGACAGTAGTGGAGAGGGTTAAAACAACCAGTGTTTACATAGTAACCTTCATGTTGTCAGTTAAGTAAGTGTAAGCAAAAGCGTAACACTTTTCACAAAGTTCAATTCAGTTCAGTTCATCTTTATTTATATAGACAAATTCACCATTTAACAACACCTCAAAGGGCTTAATATTGTAAGTGAAGATTACAATATTAGAGAGAAAACCCCAAGAATCAGAAGATCCCCTCTGAGCAGCACTTGGCAACGGTGGCAAAGAAGAACTCCTTTTGACCAGGAAGAGATCTCCAAACCAGGCTCATCGAGGGGCAGCCATCTGCTGCAACTAGCTGGGGGGTGAGGGAAAAGAGAAGAGAAAAAAGGAGAGTATAGACAGACAAGGCCAAAACACAAATTATGGGAGGGAGGTGACAAAATGTAATAACATGATTCAGTGGTATAGAAATGCTACAGGAGTGAAAAGAAGGGAGTGGAGAGAAAGGATGGTCTATGCATCATGGAAGTCCCTCAGCAACCTGAGCCTAAAGCAGCATAATTAAGGGATGGTTCAGGGTCACCTGATCGATCACCTCACAACAAGAAGGTCCTAGGTTCAAATTCATGCACATTGTCCATGTGGCTACATGGTTTCTCTCCTGACTCTCTGGCTTCCCCCTACAGTCCAAAGACATGCTTCTTAGGTTAACTGTTGTCTCTAAATTGTCCATAGATGTGGATGTGAGCATGAAGAGTTACCTCAGTTCCCTGTGTTAGCCTTGTGACAGACTGTGTGTACCCTGCCTCTCATGCTAAAACAGCCGAGATAGGCTCCAGCCCTGCCATGACCCTGAACTGGATAAAGAGTTAATAAAATGAATGGATGGGTGAACAATCCGGCCTGGAAGTTACAGATGCATGAACAAATGCATGTTTTTCACTATCACTCTGAGACAGGATGTTTTTAATTTTAGCAATGAAAGAAGGTAGCTCTTGATATTTGTTTAATGTGTGTGTTAAAGGACATCTCCTGATCAAAAATGACTCCAGGTTTCCTCACAGTAGTACTGGTGGACAAGGTAGTTGATTGTTTTGTTCATTCACTGTCTGGAACACATAAAACTTCCTCCAGTGAAACCAGGAAAGCCCTGAAAGGTGCTGTCCTGTTTAGTGATGTCTCTCCACAAATCCATTTCATCTGTAGCTCATACACGAGTAAACGATAACACTGCATTTTCATTTTTTAATTAACATTATTGACCATTCTTTGTTGCAAATAAGGTCATTCATCTTAGCATACTTACTTACATAAGCTCTATCTATTGAAGTTACAATTTATGAATATATAATTACACTAAGCCTGATATTTTTATAGCAGAGAGAGATTGTAAAATAGTCTGTCCCAAGGTTATCATAATTAACTAAAACAAACCTAAAAACTAGGTGTGAAAAATCATTGTAGTTGTAGTATAACACAAATAAAAACTAGAGTTTTGAAGAAGAAAAGAAAACACAAACTAACAGAAAAGATTTTGTGCACTCACAAAACTAACTGAAAAAAAAAACATGCAGGAAGTGTTTTCAGTTTATCAGTGTGGTTAAATTTGTCATCACAGCCAGCCACCAGGAAGTTCTCTGCCTCCAAAGTTCTGTTAGCATTCATCAGTATGTAGGCACATACTGATCACACTTCATGCAGTGAACCTCACCAAACAGTAACTGTGATATAAAGCCATCTAAAAAAATTAATTGTCCCACACAGGATACAAACTCCAGTCTCTCCTGTTATACTCTCTCATATTAACATACAGCAGTGTGACTCACTGATGTATTTTTCATTATTTTTAACTGGATAGTGTTCTGTATTCAGAAAAACATTGTCTATCACCAAAGTTAAATGAGACAGCCGTATGAATCCAGATTGAATTTTGTCACTTGCTCTTCACAGATGACAACGGGGAGCTGCAGGCCAACCTGCTCCCTCGCATTGTGCTGCTGATGCACCGCTGGTATGTTACATCCTCTGAACTGGCAGGAAAACTTCTTGTGATATATCCTACCTGGCAGAAGTACTGACTCACTGCTGATACACACCAGTGCAAAGGTCCAACAATATACTGAAATACTGCTGGCTGAAGATGTGCACTGTACCTAGAATTCAAAATATTGTAAACTCTGAGGTCTCATTCACCTTACAGGAAATCCCACTTGAGCTTTTATTTTGTTAATGGTATTCCAGCCATTCTCTTAAATGATAACTGATGCTTTCTTTTAGTAGCTGCCTCTCTCTCAGCTGTCCTCTTTCTGTGCCAGTGTATGTTGATGTAAAATGAGTGGTATTGATTCTGGCTTGGATCATTGACCTTGGAGCTGCTCAGTAAGTGGTGTGCTGTGCTACTGGACATAAACAGTTGTAGTGCAGCTTTTTACCTCCTTGAAATTGAAGAGCCAGCCCGAGCAGGTATAACTACCCCACCACCAAGTACATACAGTCATGGTAAAAAGACACCCTCTATCAATTCTAAGGTTGTATATATCAGAACATAAAAACATCATCTGGTCCTTACCAGGTTCTAAAATTATTTAAATACAACCTCAGATGAACAGCAACTCATGACATATTATACCATGTCACTATTTTGTTAACAAAAACTGAGCCAAAATGTCGAAGCAGTGTGTGAGAAACTAAGTACACCCCATAACTGAGCTTATAGAGCCACCTTTAGCAACAATAACGTGAAGTAACTGTTTTCTGTATGACTTTATCAGTCTCTCACATCACTGTGGAGGAATCTTGGCCCACTCTTCTTTACAACATTACTTCAGTTCATTGAGGTTGCGGGCATTCGTTTATGCACAGCTCTCTTAAGGTTGTGGACACCATTTCAACTGGGTTGAGGTCTGGACTTTGACTGTACCATTGCAACACTTTGATTCTTTTCTTTTTCAGTCATTCTGTTGTAGATTTTCTGGTGTGTTTGGGATCATTGTCCTGTCCTCACATTTGACTCTAGAATACTTTGGTACACAGAGGAGTTCAGGGTTGAATCAATGACTGCAAGGTGCCCAGGTCCTGTGGATGCAAAACAAGCCCAACTCATCACCCCTCCACCACCGTGCTTGACAGTTGGTATGAGGTGTTTGTGCTGATATGCTGTGTTTGGTTTTCACCAAACATGGTGCTGTGAATTATGGCCAGACATCTCCTCTTTGGTCTTGTCTGTCCAGAGGACATTGTTCCAGAAGTATCGTGGTCTGTTCAGATGCAACTTTGCAAATGTAAGCCGTGCTGCCATGTTCTTTTTAGAGAGAAGAGAGCTTCTCCTGGCAACTCTTCCAAATAAACAAAACTTGTCCAGTCTTTTTCTAATTGTACTGTCAAGAACTTTAACATTTAACATGCTAACCAATGCCTGTAGCGTCTGAGATGTAGTTTTCGGGGTTTCGCAATTTCACTGAGCATTGCACGGTCTGAACTTGGCATGAATTTGCTGGGGCATCCACTACTAGGAAGAGTAGAAACTGTCTGGAATGTTTTCCACTTGTGAAGAACAATGGACTTCAAATTGTTTGGAAATGGCCTTATAACACTTCCCAGACTGATGGGCAGCAACAGTTCTTTCTTTAAGATCACTGCTGATGTATTTCCTCCTTGGCATTGTGTTAACACACACCTGAATCCTCCAGACCAGCAAACTGCCAAAACATCTGCTTTAATAGAGGTGCTCACACTTGTTGATGATCATTTAATGAAGTGCATTTGATTAGCAGCACCTGACTGCTACTTACCCTCTTAATTTCTATGGAAGCAGTAAGGGTGTACTGAATTGTTCACACTTAGCTTAGTTTTTGTTCAAGAATTAAAGACATGGTGTAATATGTCATGTGTTGTTATTCATCTGAGGTTACCTAATTTTGAGACCTGGTAAGGACGATATGAATTTTTATTATGTCACGATACATAAAACCTTAGAATTAAAAGAGAGTGTACTTTCTTTTGCTAAAACTGTATGGTCTCATCACCTCTTTATGCATATGCAGGAGCGGTAATGGAGTCATTACTCAAAATAAGTAATATATTGCACATTAATCTTTGTTTTGTTTTGTTTTTTTTAGATCAGTGAGTAATGTGCAATACTCTCATTATTTTACTTCTTTACCCCCTGTAGAAAGCAGTTTGTTAAATTACAGTTGTGTTACTCTGCAAGATGGCCTGTGTAGCTGCTAGTTAACAGTGTAACACTAAACTTTTTATATGCCCACATTACTGTAAAAATCCCTGTCCTAATAAGGAGGACACGTGCAAGATCTTTCTTTCAGTAGTCTATTTATGTGTTACCCTAAAGCTAACTGATGGCAAAGTTGGTAAAAGCTATAGATCACTTCACAGAAGAATGTTGTGATGACTCTCAAAAATGTACATTCCTACAAGCCTGTTCAGCTCTACTTTTTTTTATTTGTTGAGAATCATGCATCGGCTGCTCGGTTAGTGTCAGTATACACTCCACTTGAGCATCACTCTGGGGTCTCTTGTAGTTAGCTTTGTGTTAGCATTAGAGATTGTAGAAAGAGATTTGATGTCATGTTTGCTGTAGTTGATTGTTGTCTCTGGGCTGAGTAGTTCTTGTTCTTTACTGTCACATTTCTGTCCCTTCATGCAATAAATTAGAAGTAATCGGCACTCCTCAAAAGCTGTAGATGCTCTGCCATTTTTGTCTTGAGGCAAATGACTGCAGTGCGTGTGTACCTCTGTTTAACTAAATTCAGATGCAGTGTGTTTCATCACTGACCTGTGCAGCTGGGCGTATTAGGCAATGAGGAAAATGTAGAGGAATGATTTGTTATTTATTTCATTGTAACCCATGTTTCGATTCAGTTTTTTGGTGTTTGGCTTTTTCCTAGTCAATATGGGCCTAAGCAGAAGTCTGATAGAGACTTTGGATGAGATGCCTTGGATAATCCATAACACGTGGATAATCCATAAGAGGTGGAGATAAGAGGTGGAGCCCTTAGTCCCTGTTATTTCATGAGTTTAAATAACAGGGACTAAGGGCTGATTAGCTCAGAGAAGATGGGCAGATTGAATATTGATTATTCGACTAAAGTAGTGATGCTGAAACTTTGAATGAGGTTAATTTGGCAGAGTATTAAAATCGCATTGATGACGAAAACAGAGCAGCAAGAATAACCCATTTTACCAAGACAAGTGAAGAAAGAATGTGAGAAGAGTGTTCCCCCCAAAACTCCCAGTACACACCATTTCAAAATCAGAGGGGGAATTCTGTGTTGACCTTTATTAATACTAATTTCCTAATGTGCTGATTTGTTAAATCTTGAGAAAAGTCCTTAACTTATGCTCACGTATCGTGACTGCAATGGTGACAGCTGCCCGAGAACCAGGCTGAAGATTTGTTATTTAATGAGGTAAGTTGGTACGCATACATTCTTCAACACTTTCCACACTGGATATCTCAAATTAAGGAACCCAACCCCAGAGAAACCTAATTTCACCTCTTACAATTCTCCTACAATTCTGAGTTGTAAATATGTTGGGAGCTGTCAGAAATGTCCTGCAGCACACCACCCACAGTACAGCTGCATTATTCACGTCATAAATGTCCCATCAGCATCAGTGGAAAGTTTCCTGGAGCTAAAATGAAATGTTTCCACTCTAATAGAAGGTCATATCTGCATTTTCCCTGTGTTAAGCTTTTTGCTGTAAAATTCCTAATGTGTGTATTCAGGTACTGGATAGTGACGTTCCCTGCAGAGTTCAACCTGGACTTGGGTCTGATCGAGATAACAGAGGAGTTCAGAGACTTGGCAGCTCAGCTCGGCTGCGAGGAACATTTCAAACTCATCGACATTTCTACCATGTAAGACATTAAGGGCACACAGATACAGTTAAAGAAACTATTGACATAATAAGTGTTTGAAACATTTTAACAAAATTTAACATCAGGGGTGGATAAAGTTTTTAAATGTTTCACTTAAGGGGACCTGTTCTGGTCATCTCCAGCTCTTTGGTTTTATTACTGGACTCCATTAGACTAGCTTTGTAGCATGAGTCCCAGGTCCAAATAACCCCTCTTTATCTCATACTGGACCTTGGTGCAACTGAAACAAGCTGTCTTAGCTCCTCTCCCTTTTCTTCTGATTGGCTGACCCTTGCAAATAGATATTCTGAACAGCAGCAGACATCTTATTGAGCCAAGAGTAGAAAAACTGTCGGAAACATTCAGAGCAGTCTGCAGCCTGAGGTTTTGGCTCACAGGGATTACTTGCATATACACTGATCTCATTATCTGAAACTGGCCATGTTTAATATGAGCATCCACCACTGTAACAGTATGTACATGACAGAAAATAAGGAAAAGCATAATAGGTCCACTTTAAGAAGCAACATTAGAGTATAAAAAACAGTTTTACATTCTTAAATTTACTTAAATCATTAAGACCACAAATTGTTATAGGACTGCATCAAATGATTTCATTAAAGATTACTGTGCTAATTAGTCCCTTGATTGCATAAGTGGTTGTTTTTAAAATTTCTAAAAATCAACAAAACAAATGAACAAACAAACAAAAATTAGTCCACAGTTAGACTTTAACATTGTTGTTTTGTTGGTTTTGTCAGATCAGTTACTGCAAATGAGAAGGGTGAATCCTGAAAGGTTTTGCATTTTGTATGAAAAATGACTTACATAAAAATAATCAAAATAGTTGATCATGATTTCTGTCAGTTGACTTAATATTTAAATTATACCAGTATATACTGATAACACAGCATATTTTAGTTCTGCTACACAAAATGGTACATTTGCTTCTGTAGTGTGGTGGAATGGAAGTTTTTAGAGGAATCAAAAGAAAATACTAAAGTACATCTTAAATCCTTAACCTCCTGAGACCCAAGCTCTTGTTTGTGTGCATCTTTAATTTCTCCTAGCTTTTTGTGATTAGTTCGACCTGATAAGCATGTAAACTAATCTTCTTCTTTGAACAAGAAGTTGTTGTTTTTTTATGTAGTTGTTACATACTTTTTATTTTTTTTAAGTATGTCCCCATATTGGGACAATAGACTTATTTTACAGCAAAACTCAATAAAGTCAACATTGCTTAACAAAGTATAAAACATTAGCAGGATGAAGTATAAGGTGCAGAAAAGCCATAATGTCCACATATGTGGACGCAGGGTCTCAGAAGGGTTAAATCAACTTTTTGATTTTTAAAATACTTAACAGAAGGTAAAAAAAAAGCTAAGAATATGTGAGCCGTGTTAATCACACAACCAAGAGAACTAAAGAGTACATAGCTGTAGTTCACACACCCGCAACATTAAAGAACTGTGCTAATGATTCTGAAGGTTTTATACAAGCGGCTAATAGTTTCTCAATTGTTCTTCTTGCAGTCCGTCATACGACTGGATGAGAAAGTTGACCCAGAGAAAAAAGCAGGCCAAGAAAGGCAAGGCCTCACTACTGTTTGACCACCTGGAACCCATAGAGTTGGCTGAGCATCTCACCTTCCTGGAGTTCAAATCCATTCGAAGGATATCGGTTTGTGTAACTGTTGAGTGATGGCAGCTTTGTAGCTCAAAGATGGTTGCGGAATTCATGGTCTGCAGAGGATTCAATTCAATTTTTCAATTCAATTTTATTTATATAGCGCCAAATCACAACAATAGTCGCCTCAAGGCGAAAAGTAGAGAGGGTGTCTGTCTCCCGAATCCAAACTGGGAGCTGGTTCCATAGGAGAGGGGCCTGATAGCTGAAGGATCTGCCTCCCATTCTACTTTTAAATACCCTGGGAACCACAAGTAAGCCTGGTGTCTGAGAGCGAAGTGCTCTATTGGGATAGTATGGTACTATGAGGTATTTATCGGGAGACAGACACCCTCTCTACTTTTAAGATTAGGCTTAAAACTTTCTTTTTTCATAGATCTTATTGTTAGGGCTGGATCAGGTGACCCTGAACAATCCCTTAGTTAAGCTGCAATAGACCTAGGCTGCTGGGGGCTTCCCATGATGCACTGAGCATTTCCTCTTCCTCACTTCCTTTCACTCTCCATGTGTTTATACACCACTTGCATTCATTAGTTTTTATTAAACTCTGTCTCTCTCCCATAGTGTGTCTTTTGTCTTGTCACCCTCTGCTTTCTTGTGTTTCTTCTCACCCCCAACCAGTCGTGACAAATGGGTGCTCCTCCCTGAACCTGGTTTTGGCAGAGGATTCTTCCTGTTAAAAGGGAGTTTTTCCTTCCCACTGTTGCCAAGTGCTTGCTCATAGGGGGTCATCTGACTGTTGGGGTTTTCTGTCTAATATTGTAGGGTCTTTACCCTAAAATATAAAGCGACTTGAGGCAACTGTTGTTGTGATTTGATGCTATATAAATAAAACTGAATTGAATTGAATTGAATTGAACTGAATTTAAGATATGATGGGGCCTGATTATTCAAGACTTTGTATGTGAGGAGGAGGATTTTAAACTTGATTCTGGATTTAGCAGGGAGCCAATGAAGAGAAGCTAATAGGGGAGAAATATGGTCTCTCTTTCTAGTCCCTGTCAGTACTCTTCCTGTAGCATTCTGGATTAACTGAAGGCTTTTCAGGGAGCTTTTAGAACAACCTGATAATAATGAATTATTTTATAACAGTTGTAACAGAGTATTAGGATGTATCCTAATACTGTTACATTGCTTTATAGTACCCTCTTACAAACTCCCACTCTTCTATAACTATTCTAGGGCTAGATGTTAAATCCCTTCTTTAAACAGTCCCAGGTGAATGAAGCCTTGGGGATCTGAGCTATTTTGACAACAGGGAATTTATAATAAAATGCATCCTTGTTCATTTTAGGACATGCATGGAGTGCCAAGATCTGCTCTGGTCTGCTGCATAGTTTTTGTGGCTAAAGGCTAATGTTAAATCATGCTAGGCTTATATATAACATGATTATTGAATTTTTATAATCAACATGCATTGAAGCTCAATAAAATGGGCTCCATGACACTGATACAAATTTCTCTGAAGAGCTGCTGGGAAATTGAGCACCTGCTGCAGAGCTTTGATGTGAGGCTGCCTGGCCTCTGGGTGAACTGCCCTGTTTCCACTGGCCAGCTACCTGATTAGTAGCAACATCAACACAAAGATCAAAGTCCAGGTTCAGTGCAATATTACAACTGTTATAAAAACATGAAATCAATATCAATATCAATATCAACTTACATTCGTACACATTATTTGAAAAGCACATTGGTACTCCTATCAGGAAAAATCATTTCAATTTAGCTTTTCCTTTGCTATTGCAGAACTGTGCAGTTTGTTGTCTAGTTCATCCCCCAACCGGTCACGGTAGATAGCTGCCCCTCCCTGAGCCTGGTTCTGCCGGAGGTTTCTTCCTGTTAAAAGGGAGCTTTTCCTTCCCACTGTCACCAAGTGCTTGCTCATAAGGGGTCGTCTGATTGTTGGGGTTTTCTGTCTAATATTGTAGAGTCTTTACCCTAATATATAAAGCGCCTTGAGGCAACTGTTGTAGTGATTTGATGCTATATAAATAAAATTTAATTGAATTTAATTGAATAGTTCTGGCTCTACGGGTTTTAATTAACAAAAATAATTTCAAGACGCTTTATATTGTAAAGTAAAGAATTCCAACTACCAGACGATCCCCTGTGAGTAAGCAGTGACAGTGGGGAGGAAAAACTCCCATTTTAGGATCCAGCCCTAACTATATCTTTATCAAAAACGAAAGTTTGAAGCCTCATGTTAAAAGCAGAGAGGGTGTCTTTCTCCTGAACCCAGGCTGGGAGCTGGTTCCACAGGAGATGGACCTGATAGCTGAAGGCGTTGCCTCATATTCTACTTTTGGAAACTCTGGGAACCACAAGTAAGCCTGCAGTCTGAGAGTGAAGTTCTCTGGTATAATATGGTAACATAAGGTTTTTAAGATATGATGTGGCCTGATCATTCAGCTCTATGTATGTGAGGATCTAACAAGGAGCCAGTGGCAATTACAATAGTCCAACCGAGAAATAACAAATGTATGGGCTGGTTTATCAGCATCACTCTGAGACAGGATGTTTCTAATTTTGACCAAGAAGATGAATTTCAGACTACAGGGGCCTTCATACAGGAAAAGACTCACAGTGATGTAGTGACCTCAGACCATGGACTGTCAATACAATTTGGTGACTTGTAGTGTCAACAGGTGAAATAACAGTTAGCAATGTCAAATAGACTGTTCCCAAGTTAAACTTTTGTCAGCTTTGAAGAGAGCGATAGAAGCAATTACCAGCAGGGGCCAAGAATACCACTGACTGACATGTGACTAGGTAGTGAATACATTAGTGGTTTACCTACACAGGTAGAACCTGGATATCCAACTATTTTAGTTGCTGGGACTATAGAAATTCCACTTGTCATCAATCATTGGTCAGCTACAAAGTGAATCACATTTATATGTGGATGGAACTTAAGGCCTCAAAATTATTCTAACAACTAAACGTGAGTTATGATCATAACTGGACTTTGACAAAGAATCTTGTAAAAAAAAAAAAAAAAAATTAGAAAATAAAAAAAAAAAAAAAAAAAGAAGTGAAGA
>VUQI01037909.1:0-16249 GCA_015106735.1 Paratilapia polleni | reverse complement strand
AGGACACGACTTTCAGAGAGCTTTCAAAGAGCTTTGAAAGACCTTCAGAAAGCCTGGAGAACTATTGCTTCAGACCGCTTTAAAAAATTACAAGAAAGTCTGGCTCCTTGGAAGCAAAATATAAAGATGAGGGGTAGCTCAAGACTTTTGCACAGTACTATATAATAACTATCCATGTTGCATATATTTTACAGCAGTGACATGCACTGTCAGAAAGACTCCTTGTTAACTTTAGTGCCCGTGTTATGTTAACCCAACCATCAGTCATTTGAAATGGGGTTAAAACAATGATAAATCTCATGTAAGAATTATCTATTAATTATTTTTTTAAATTAATGAATGGCAGTTGGCAGAAAATAGTATTAAAAAAATGTAAAAAAAAAAAAAAAGAGAAAAATAAAGTGTTGAATCCTCACATTTTAGAAGGTAGAACCAGAGGATGTTTGGCATTTTTGGTACCCGCGATCATTCCAACTCTGATTTAAATACGTGAATAAAAATGACACAATTTGCATAAATCTGCTTGCAAAACTTAATAAATCTGTGATTTATCTTTAGTGCCGTAGAGCTGATCAAAGTTGAATTCAGCGAAAATTGTTGGTTATGACAAACACAAATCATTGCGGTTTCAAAGCTGTGTGTGTCTTCATCAGTTTGTGTAATAGCCTTCTTTTGCATCTGCACAAAGTCAGTCACTTGTCACTTTTTGAAAAAAAAACAGCACCTTGTCATAACCTCAGTGTGATCAGTAAACATTAAGTCCCACTAAATGTACACTGCCTGACCTCCACCACTTCAGAGCACCTCTCGAGCTCCTATAAACAGACAGTGTCTGTCAGCTGATGTTTATAGGAATGCAGCTGCATAATGAATTTATTGGATTCATTATGCAGCTGCAGTGCAGAGTCCAAGACAAATGTCCAAATCATGTTTTATCCCAGCAGCCTATGTACATTCTGAATGCTTAGCAACAGTCATGCAGCTTGCCCCTGCTTGAGGAAAAAGCACTTTCTGACAATCAATAAAACTTAAGAGTTCAAAGGTCAGAGCAATTTTTAAGCTCCATTTAAGGTTTCAACTGGTTTCGCCACAGTAGGCAGCAACTATTCCATTTCTGTCACTTCCAAGTACTTTTAGCTCAACTCTGCATTTTACCAAAACATTGACTAGCAATATCCTCTAATGTGGTGATTAGCCACTGCTGGTGAACACAATACCCTGTTTGACCTGAATTTGGGTCCTGCTGAGTGCTGCTGTGGGGAAATAAATGACTCATCAGCTTTTTTCACTGATTTATTACAGTCTGATGACCAAGGCAGAAAATAAGCTTGTTCACTCATGCAGGGTAAACAATGCGCAGGGAAAGCAAGGGTCTCAATTTGGTTAGTAGTGTAAAAAGATGAATACTTTAACACATTGCAGTCAAGGTGTCACCAAACCTTTCATACATTCCAATCGCCACTGTGTTCTGTCACTGTGTTCAGTTTCAATTTTGTCCATTTATTCCCACTGTATTGTATCTAAAAGAGGTTTTTACAAGACCTCAAAGGCAACAGCCAAGTCACTGTATGTGTGACCTTATGCCACCAATTTCAAATACCTTAACCCCTTATGGACGACTGTTGCGAATTCGCTTCAAAACACTTCTGGCCTGAATGCAGCCGAGGTGGCATATGGATGTCACCAAAAAACACAAATAATTTAAGAAATTTTATTAATTATTTTATTAATCGTAAATAAATTCAGGCAACAAGGGGTTAATAGCTTTGATGAGCTGTGCTACAATGAGCCAAATCCTCAGGCCAAACTACAGTGGATAACTTCCAGTTGCTTTCACCGACATGCACCTGCACCTTTCACCTAGTATGTAAGTAAATATGTAGAATAGTATATTCTAGTTACTGTACGTCCCTCTCCCGCTCCACCAACCTCCCATCACTTCACAGTGTAAAAGCCTTTTTGGTTTGTTTTGATTGTTGCCTCCACCTTCATGTTTAAGTGCCTGTGGGAAGGTGTAACATCCAAGACGGCAGCCAGAGTTCTATATTTTTTTCCCTTTGGAATATCATACCTAGAGGTCTGCAGTTCAACCTTTGGTGATGCGTCTTTGATGAAAAATAGACGAGTTAGCAGTCAATGATACATCCTGCCTGCAGATCTGAGGTGAGCTGTGTCAAATCATAAATACTTCAAACTAAATCATCCCTATAGACATTTTATAGAAAAACATTTGTAGAGCTGTCATTTCAGTGACAGCTTTATTGTTATTATTTTTAAAGGAACTCCATTTTCATGTTTTTTTTTTTATTTTTGCTCAATTTCTTTTCAGTGCATTACAATAATGCAGCTTATTTTTTTGTGTACTTCCTTCCACACATCACACATATAAGTATTTTTCCCTTGCTTGTTCCAGGCTTGCTGTCTGCGTATATTTATATGGCCTGCTCTCGCCTTTGTATTCTGTTTCTTTGCTGTGTCTCGTTACTGTTTGTGGCTCCATCGACCCAGTTCCAGGGGGATCATTAAAGTTTCATCTTATCTTAAATCTAAAAGCCAAGAAGGAGAGAAAGGAGAAAGCCAAGAGAACTGAGAAGTGGTGGTGGATATCAGAAGTGTTAATCACAGCCTACATCTCGTCCTGTTGTCCCTGCGTGCACCATCTGACATGGCAGGCGAACTTAAGCCGGTCTCCATTTAAATTAAAAACTTGAGCTTCTTACTTTGTGGAACAGTGAAATCAGGCCACCACGACAGAAAAACTGACCTCTCCGTGAAAGATGTCGTCACCCTTACTTCCTGTCTTTTTTTAGCTGACCTATCAGTAGCTGCTCCTTTACCTCTCTCTTCTTAAGCTTACAGTACAGAGCAGAAAAAAATGAGTGAAATCACTTGTTTATTCAAATTAAATTAATAGTTTTTATTTTCACTAACACATGTCAACACAAAGGTGATTGTGGTTGCTCTCGGTTCATGCCATTAAAGTCTAAAACGCCTACTTCCAGCACATAATATATGCAAATGTGAGCTCTGGTTTTACTGTAATACATGCAAGAGGTCATTTATGATGATGAGTGTAAAGTAAAAAAAATATTTTATGTGTAGTGTTTTAAAACCAGCTATTGATTGTGGAACTGTTTTTTATCCCACAAAGCATAACTGTAATGTTCATTTTAATGCTGATTGTACTGTATATGCCTGTGATTAAGATTCAGCAGTTTCATAACAATTGATTATTGATTGATTAATACTTGAGACTCTGGCTGGATCGTGGATTCATTTTTGAGACAAAGGAAACAATTGGATTTCTGTACAGAAACAAATCATGTTTCTCTAGTCCTGAGTCTCAAGCCCTACGATCATTGTAGTGTTGTATATGGTGATACTTTTCTCACTCACCATTTTATTTTATATGAAAAGGTAGGATGGTTCTTCTTAACAAAGAAAAAGGTACAGCATTGCATGATGTTTATTTATAAGGCTCTACTTCAAAAATTAACCCAATTACCTCTGCTCTCTTGTTACATTTAAATATAGTAGTTATAGTGTCAGGTCACAGGATATTCTAGTACAACCTGTACCTCATAATCACGTTGAACTTGGGAAAACCAGGTTCAAAAACTTTGCTGCATACAAATGGAATGAGCTACACGAAAAATATAAACTACATTTTCTAGTTTCATTAGAATGTTTTTAAAGGTTATATTTATGTATCTACAATCACTCTTTCACATGCATTTTTTAAGTTCTGCAAATATGCATTTGTACTTATTTCTATTATGGCTGTCTATTCTGAAATTATATGTTTTTGAGATTCCCATCTCACTGAGACTGCCTCTTTAGATAAAGGATTTTAAAGCGTAATAATAATATACCACAGGCACTTCCCAATAAAATGAATGCCATTAAAAATGAATGTCTGTCAGCATCATGTCTGCATGTGCAGTCTGGTCATTTTTCTGTAAAAGTCAAAAGGATTATCTTACTAACCTTGTGGCAATTGCAAATCACTTTCAACAAGTCTGAATGCACGTCGTAACATGCATTCAGACTTGCTGTGTTTGTCTACATCTTGAGTTGCTCACCTGACCTTGGAGAATGTTCTAAACAGTGACAACATAAGGGGGAAAAACAAAACCTATTGGCTTAAAATACCCACGTTCAGTCAGAGTCTCATCTGACTGAACATCTGCTCATCTGCTGAAACAAATCTCAGGCAAGCAAAAAGAAGCTTCTAAAAACTGTTATACTGTAGAATGTATGTTAAATGGGCTTTTTTTCTGCTCAGATGACACATTTCGGCCCTAACACTAGTCCATTAACATCACAGAGTAAATAACACATTGTTTTCTTGCCTTTAGTTGCCAGAGTGGTACACAGACCTTCAAAATCACCAAACATCTTTCATCTTTAAAGACCGAAATGTTTATAGAACACAACTTTAAGGAAAGGTCTTTGTTGGTGAAGACAGAGTCTGTAACAGGTCAGATTAACGAAACTCACCTGAAATTGAAACTCAGTTTTGACAAAAACGTTAACAGTAGCTGAAGTTATGCATGATTTATACTTCTTCACTGAGTCTAAGCCTAAGGTGTAGTGGACAATGGCATTGCCAGCATTTATACTTGTGAGTGGTATGGCTCCGCTGCACTGCGATTTCTGCAGTTTCTCTCAAAGAGTTGATCCATTTTCTACCAGTCCATTCGAAAAATGGCAGCAGAAGAAGGACTAGCTGGAAATCGTTCTTCTGTGTCTATAACACACCTGCAGCAGCAGACAGCAGCAAGAACCATCCATGAGACTATCCAAAGTAAGAACGTTACATGCAGCAGTAACTTTATTAATTACCTATATCAAATTATTCCTAACATTAAGACAGGATCAATGAGGATCTTAAAATGACAAATGATTGTGTTGCTGTCATACCGACTGACAGTTTATAAGCTATAGTTAAATAACTATGTTTGGGTGTGTTCCCCTAACTAAGACGAGGCTTACCCAATTATTACAATAACTATCAAAATATAGTCAGCTGACTAAAAAAACTCTGACCTGCATTAGAAATCCCTGAATGTGAGTCAAATCCCACTCAAGTGCTGTGGCTCATTTGGACAGCGTTGCTGGTACGTCTGAAGTTGTGAGGGACACAAATGTAAAAGTGACCTATGTCTGAATGACTAACAGATTGATGAAGCAGCAATGTTTCATAACTGAAAAGGACTTAACTAAACTAAATTAAAACTACAAAGACACTCTGAGAGTGCATTCCTCAGCCAATGCCAATCCTCCCACATTTTTAAAGAAGGTTCACTAAAATTTAATAGCTTTAATAGCACCATCGAGTTTCATGAAGTTGGGCCATATTAAGCACAATATCAATTCACTAATCATTTTTAGGACCTGATTGCCTAAAAGCATACATTATCCCCACCATTTTTTAATTTTCATTTAGAGATTGAAGGATCCTTAATCTGATTGCTTCTTTTAATTCTCCACCTCGCCACCAAGTTTCATGAAATTTAGCTTGGTAGTTTTTATGTTATCCTGCTGACAGTCAGATAAAACCAACAAACGACACTGAAATCTTTTCTCTCTCTCAGCTCTCACCTTCCCCGAGGGAGTATCAGTTCTTCTTTTAAACATATAGCTTGTTTTGATCTTTTTAAACATCCTAAAATCTTGTTTCTCAGATTCAGAATTTCTGCTGTGTTGCCAGGCAACCTCTATCTATCTAAGACATGAGTTTTAATCCTGGCAACTTTTTAAACTGAGAAAGAGACATTTTACTGATTGCTGTCACGCTGAAGAACAGAATAGTACAGTAAATGAAAAAAAAAAGTCTCTAACAGAGATGAAGCTCTGTTATTTGAATGTCTTTCCTCTTTCTGCTGTTAGTAGACTAAACGTAAACCTCCACAGTCCTGCAAATATGACATACATTGTAAAAATTCTTGCTCTCACAAAGAAACGAATTTTTTTTTTCCACTGTTGATGGTGGTTACACAAATACCACTACTGAGGCTTACAACTCTTTATCTGAGACTTTTGCTGCCTTAACCTACAGTTAATAATTAGTACAGACTGCATACAGCATTAACACCTATGCCATAAGCATCTAGGTAAACTGTCCTAATAATTAGGCAGGAAAATCCAAGCAATCCAGAAATTTCTATGACCATGCTCAGTGTGGCATAATGATCTCATTACACACATTTGCTTTTGAATGCCGGGGCTGTGTTCTCTAGCAGGAAACTGTGATGGGGGTGGGATTTGCTCTCCCCCAGCTCGCTGCCTCACACTGCTGTCCAAAAATCATGTAGATTTGCTTCATGTAAACATTTTAATTAAGACTGGAAAATCTTGAGAAACAGTCAACAGTAAATGTAGTGATAGATAATGAACTGAATAATGCTGATTAATAGCTATCAGCTGTTGTTTCCTCGGGGAATGCCAGCAGTGAACATGCTCAGTTAAAACACCGAACAGCTTTGAGAACCACAGAGAAACAAAATTAAGCAGTTTTCTTCAATGTGACATGCAGTGGCTTTAAGCAGTGCTGGCTGATCTCTGTGTGGTGGCAAACCGTCATTTTTCCTAAGATTTGTGATATTTTTAACATTTTACAGGTGAACCACAACCTCTAGTGCGGGGCCTGTATTATGGAGCAATATCAACCTACCCAGGTCATCCTGTATCCTGTTATGTGGCTTCACTACACTTAGCAACAATCACACTGAGTGTTGTCACAACGGCCATTATCAACTCGGTAAGTCAACTCAGGTTTGTTTTGGGGTTTTGTTTTGTTGTTGTTTGTTTTTTTTTAACATGTAGCTATATTTGTCTTCGCACAACATGGACAGTTTTGGAACCAGATGACCAAACATAAACATGAACAGACCACACATTTGTCTGAAGAAGAACCAACTGTAACACTAAACAAATGTGTAAATATAAGCAGCACAACCCAAATCCAAGTTGTAAAAATCCCCATCATTACAGCATGGATAGGCCTGACTGTAAATGCAACTGTATAATAATTCCATTAAAATAATGGGTTGGTTAGATGTATTGTTAAAACTGTTGTAGCTTTATTCTTACAGCTACAACGCTGTTGATGTCAACAGTGAAGTAAAGTAAAGAACAAATATAAAAACAGAGTTCAAACCAGTAATTAGGCTTGGGTCACCAAGTGCAAGGGTTTACTGTTGTAGAATCAGGTGACTATGTAAAGGAATGAAATGAAATCAAATGTAGCAAAGAGTTCAGTATCCATTTGTAATTAATGCTCTTCAGGGAAATCCGGCTAGATATCCTATTACCATCCACATATTGAGGTCCAAGGGATCTTCTAGGAATTACACTAATTTCCAGAGAATAGTTTGATCAGTAGGCAGTGGTTTTATACTAAAACATTTGCCTTCAAAGTAAAAGTTGTGCCTCATCGCTTCAACCAACACATTTCAAAAGACACGACTTTTACTTTGAAGGCAAACACTCTCCGCTTCCAGTTTGTGTCCCACTTTTTGTTGGCGAGTATTTGCAGACAAGTCAATGTCTTCCATGCAAACCACAGTTGACTGTGGTAACCTGTTACCCACCAAAGCAATCACAAGGAGGTTTTCGGTGCACCACCGTATCTCTTTGCAACCACTTTCACCTAGACACTGCAAGCAACCTCCAGCAATCACTTGCCAGCCATTTGGGGAATACACATTTTTCCCTAGCGACTGGTGGTTGCCAGGGGGTCACCGACTGGTCTCTAGGCCTGTGTGACTGGGATCTAACACACTTGTTAAAGGCGCAATAAGACTCTTCTTCTAAGCATCAACTACCACTGTCACCACTGGGGGCAGCATTTTACAAGAAAGTTTTAGTGCAAGTGTAAACCCCCATAGTAAGAAATATTCAAAGTCCTTCTAGAGGCAAGTCTCACCACTCGGCAAGCATCTTTAAATGCCCTTGGGCAGTTATTTTGAAATAATATCTAAATTTATTTGAATTTCAGGGCTCACTTCATGTGTAGATATATCAGTCACATTTGACTAAAAACTGCTTAAAATGTTACATTTAAATAGATAAGTTTTTAAAAAGCTTTTTCCCCCCTGGAAGTTATACTTTTACCATCATCTTTGCTGCTGAGAAATTCTCCCATGGATTTCAAATGCAGAATTCTTTCCATGAGTTCCATGTCTCATTCTGATAGTGTGTCTGGCTCATTCTTCTGACCACCATTATTACCTATAGTGAGCTACATTTGAGCAAGGCAGCACATACATACATATAGCACCTTTAAGTGGTGAGTAACACTAAGTTGATTCTTTGCTTATACGCAAAAACCGCAAGGCAACACTATTATATTATATACAAGTGCTGGCTGACACACTGTATGATTGTGATGACCAGACTCAGGCCACAACTTGATTGGATTGGATTAAATCATCATCATCCATTGTATCAGGGGTACCATTCGATGTGTAGCCCGGGGCATCAGAATCTCCACTAAGATCTCTGTTGGTGTCTTTCTTAATCCTTAATATCAGAACTAGAAATCTTAATGAAACACCTGCCGTCATGACATTTAATAATAACACCTGGAATATCATAGAAACAGAGAGAAGTGCCCATGAAAAACACCAGGTGATATTTAGGAAATTGAGAACACAGTGTAAAGAGAGACATTTGAATTTGAAAAGCTCTGTAATTAAACATTACACTCTACAAATAAACCCTCAGCTTTCACAACAGGTAATCTTCATTTATGTTCCCATTCCTGGCAGTACTCTTTAGCCTTGGATGTGTGTGTGTGTGTGTGTGTGTGTGTCTCGTGCAGTGTGTGGTGGATATATACCCACAGTGGCTCCCTCCCCTGTGAGAGCTGATCCTGTCCATACAAGAAGTTATTGGATTCTATGAGCTGGGAGATATTGAGTGTCTGCTGCTCTTTCTCATTTACTCATCAGAATGAGCTGTGATTTCACTTATGAGTGAATTCTATAAAACACGGAGGTATCTGGATCTTGGTTTTTTTTAAATTCTAAATGTTTCTCAAGATCTTATCTGAATAATTTTTAAAAAATCGACAGTATCTTGTTACAGTTATAAATCTTTCTCTCTGTGCTTTCTTATCTCTTTCACTTGTAGTGCTAGATCATTGAAAGCATAACCTTTCTCCATGACAGCAGGAAGATGGATAACTGCAAGTAGCTCTCTCATATGTATCAGCTGATACATGGCTCATAAACTTTTCACAGGCACTAAAACAACACGGGGGAAGATACAAATGTGTATTGTAGCTGTGTTGACTTTAAACAGATAGCAGGTCCTTAACTCGTGGCTGTAAAAGCTGACAGTGAACACACATAAAGTCCACTGCATCCTCCTGCATGGCAGCATGAATCACGAGAGTGATGCAATAAAGTTCTCACTTTTCTGTCACATTTCCAGTTTTCTGATGCATAGTTAATGTTATGTTTATTTAACTGAAATATACTGTGCTCAGTTGAAAAGAGCAGCAGTGTCTGTTACATATTTTCTATTAGGCTCTGTTGCAATGATGCTTTGGCCATACTGCAAGAATCAGCAACATGCTTGGGATATGGGTATCCTACCAGTACCAGGAAATGCACATGACAATTTTAACACTTAAAAATCGTGACCATCCCTACGCCATGCCTTTGTAACTCGTACATTATTTAATTTTGGTGCAACACAGTTCTCAGTTTTTGTTTTCCCTGAAAGGAATCAACACTGTGATGAATGACTTGTAGGCGAGTTGAAAAAAGGCTTGCATGTGACTCAGGCATGTAAAAGCTCCACTGCCATGAGTTTGAGTGAAAATAGGAATTGGTAAGCTTGAACTGGATTGGACAGCATGGTACCAGTTAATAACTGGAACCGGTTGCTGATTCCCATCTCTTATCTTCATAAATATTTATTTTGATCCCTTTTGGCTGCTGAGGGACAACTTCAAAAGTCAGGTAAAGCAGGGGAAAGAAGGTTGTTGACCTGCAGCAAAAGGCCCTGAGCTGAGTCAAAGGTGAGCACATATGCTAAGCTGATTTCGAGCTGTGGAGGGTAGAGATTTATGTATTCATAGCTCTGCTCCTACTAAATGAGGCAAAGCTGTATTGTTACATTTAAGCCAGTTTCAATGAAAAAAATGTCTAAATGTGATTTTGATGAGCAGAGATGAGTTTTAAGGGGTTTAATAAATGACAGTAGAAGGATGTTAAATTCCCTAAGAGGAATGAGTGTCTCTAACTTCATTAAGTCAGATCTTCAGATCTTTTAAAGGCATCCTATTCTTGTTTCAACTGCACATTTTTATTCTTGGGCTCAACTAGTGTAGCTATGTATGATTTGTAGTTCAAATTAATTCTAATTTCTTATACTGAGCCTTGGTGCAGCGCCTCAGTTCATCCACTATCTGAAACAAGACAATTTAGCTCACCTTTCCCTCCCTTTAGACCAGATATCACCTGAATGGCCTAAAGGGAGGGAATTATAAATGAAAACTTATGTAAGCTGATGTCTTATGAATATCACCTCATCTGGCCCTTTACATCATTCTCATCATTAGTGTGATGACTTTCTTGAGTAATGAAGGGTACTGTTATTTAACGGCAGCAGTGTGAGCCTACAATTTACCTCCAGGTTCCAGTTAGGATAGTAGTTTAAAAGGGACTCGCAATATCTGTCCAGTGTCAGTCAGAAGTTCACAGGTCATCAAAAGCACACTGTAGCCTGGAGAAGGTTATATAAGGGCAATGGCATAAAAGATATAATCAGCATAAAATGAAGTGTCAGTTGGTAAATAAATGTTCTGATGTACCATATATTATGTATAGTGTGAATGAGAATGACATGTTGACTCTGACCATGGCTGAACTTGCCAACTTCAGCCTGAAATGCTCAGGTAGATTTTGGACTACAGCACATGTTTGTACAGTGTGCGTACAGCACAGATAAACAGTGTTTTATCTTTTTTCTTTTTCTTTTTAATCTTTTTGTTGGGCCTCTTTACTCTTTTGCAAAATGGTGGGGTTAGGTTAGGTTAGGTTAGGATAGAGAAGATTCTGCGATTTCTACCAAGAAGTCTGTACCATTTTCTGTGCATTAAATATTAAGCTGGAGTTATTAGGCCCTTAGCTTATGGGTAGGAGTTTAAAAGGGAGAATTACTTTTTAGCTTAGTATGAGCTTATCATAAGCTTAGGAAAAAATTTGAAATTTAAGAAAAAAACTGTCAGCACCACTAAATTTGGCTACTTAGCGTGTTTTATCTTGTTTAAATTGCACACAAACAGACATGTTCTGGCTAATAGCTTTAGCTTTATAATTAGCATGCAAATATGAGAACAGTATTGATAATCTCATATAAGACTTGAGAAGAATGCAAAAAAGTGCCTTTCCAAAAATTGTTACTTTAATATTTTCAGAAATAGGCCGTTTTTAGTCTAACTATGTGTACAAGAAAGCACAGCTATCATTTAAAAACACGAATTAAAATGGCAGCTCTTCTTTTGATCAAGAATCCATCAAGCTTAAGTAACCAGCAGAGAATTCTTCTTTACAACCTTTATGATTCTCACCATGGGTTCATCAATTAGGTCATCCCTTAATTAAATGTAATTACAATGAGCAATGTTTCAAATAGCAATTAATTAGCCTAATTAAACCAATGGAAAGATGATCTCTACACTCTTTAAATTGACTATGGGTGTTTTAATTAGTGATTTAATGAACGCTGCAATGCAGGCCTGGTTATTGAATGGTAAAAATTTAATTTCCGCAGTATTACGTATTAACTGATGTCATTATGGTTGGAGTACAGTGTTTGGAAAAAGAATACAGTCTAAGATTTGTAGCACATTGTAACATATTTCATAATATTTTTCATGTCAGCAGCAGCTAATTCAGTTTGTCCTGTGTATGCATGTATATACCGAGTCTGTATACCCCCAAATAAATTGTCTAAGCTACAGCATATGCAGTTACATATGCCATACTTTTAGCTTATGCACTACTCCCCACCAGAAATGCTTTTTGCTGCATTTCCTGGCAGTTCAGAGGACCGTATCAGCAGTTTTGTATGTTGAGGCTAAATAACTACTATCTGCTTTCACTTTCCATTAGTGCCAGTCATTTCCCAAAGTATGCAGCCATATTTTAACACACTGTGGTTCAGAAAGGTTCAGGTGATACACCTACCTCAAAGCTCACTGCACATATACTACACATTAGAATTTCACTCATGATAGAATATATACATCTATCACATATTTAATGATTGATTGGTTTACCGCATTTAGTTCTGTAGTGGAATGACTGCTGTTGAATTTAATGTACTACTAATAATAATTAATAAAATTTTCAAACCAATGAAATTGTAATAATCTAAGGCAGCAAATTCTCCATTGCATTGACCTTTGTTTGACAAATGCATTATCTAAAAAAAAATTTGTTTAACTAAACATGTATAAAAAAGAATGAATGATAAATGAGCAAATATAAAAGCGTAGAAAAGTGGCAGAATGTGAAATAAATGAAAAAAAAAGGTATCACATACACTTCTTTGTAGTCAGGGCACACTGCTGAAATAGTTGTAGGGTGTGCAGATCTTCAGTTGGTTTGATGTTAGCTGTGGCTCACTTTCATTCTTTGCTTGTTACTAAATACTTAAGAAAACTTTGTTGGCCAGGCAGTGTTAAAATAAATGTACTTGGTCTTGACCTAGTTGAAAATAAAATAAAATGATATTGTGTGACATAGAAAATTAATTGTGCATTAGGACAAAACACAAAAAATGTAACTAGAGCAACAAAAATTTTCTAGTTTCAAAAATCAAAATACTTTGAAAAAGTAAAGCTAAAGGAAAATGTGGGAAAATGGAAAAGAAGAAAAGCTCTAAATATGAAAAACTGAAAAATGTATTTTAAAAATTCATCTCAACAAAAACTCTCTACTGACAAAGGGAGAGGTTTTGTACTTTTACCACAACTGGAGGGACACAATGATATAATACAAATAAAATAGAGAAAGGAATATAAAAATGGACTGATAAAGGGGTGTATGAGCACTGATTCTGTATGCCCTGTAACGACTTTTCAGCCAACATGGGGAAATGATCAGTTCCTCACTGGCAGTCATATTGTAGGGTCTTTACCCTAAAATATAAAGCGCCTTGAGGCGACTGTTGTTGTGATTTGGCGCTGTACAAATAAAATTGAATTGAATTGAATTGAATATGAAAATGATATCACATATAAACAGAAAATATTCTCAAGTTGTTTTAATACATTAATGATTAATGAATAGGTGAACTTTAAAATAAATATTTATTTATTTATATTTATAAAGTAATAAAATAAAACAAAAAATAGGATAAAGTGCATGAATGTATGGTTAAATGACGCTTGTAGTCTAAAGTGGTCAGTCTGTGGTCTTTGAGTGACAGTATGGCTACAAAAGTGCTATATAAATGCAAGTCCATTACATTACATTTCAAACTTAAGCATTCTGTTTGCTCTCAGAGCCAGAGTCGCATGTACTTGATGGAAGCATATATTTTGAACTTGTAATTAATTCAGACAAATTCAGCTTCAGTTCACATATAGGAATGTGGTAAATTGGGGCAACCTCCGTGTCAATGGAAATCATGATAACAAGATGAAAAATGAGTTTGCTGTGGAGGTGAAAAAGTGGAGACTGGATGTTTAAGGTAGTTATGATCCTGGCAACAAACACCAGGAATGACTTGAAACTTGTTGTTTCAGGCAAAGTATGTAAATCTCTTGGAGTAAAAGGACATGTTTCTGGATGATGATCTAACATATCTTTATGTTGTCTGTGGTAGTCAACAGAAAGGTTTTCCCTGCTGAGTCCGGGAGATCCATAGTTGGGTGATGCAAAAGTTTCTATGATGGTTGGATGTCCTGGGGTTTTATTGTCATAAAAAGAGGAAGTTCTGACTATGCAGATTTTCTTTCATGACATTTCAGGCAATTGTCTAATCTTTCCTGTTGCTCCCCACACCAGGTCATCAGGACTGCTGTTAAATGGTTTGGGGAACCACTGATTTTCCCTTTCAGATGCACATTTGTGATTTTGAGAAAAGTGTATTGGCAAGTTTTAGATGAATTGCAGTGGCATTCAGTTTAGATTTTCATGTTCCTCTGAGGATGAATTCATCATCCTCTATCCTATCCTCTAGTGGCACTTTTGTCTACAAGGCAGACAAATTTCTGCTTGTTAACACTTTGGTTTATGACCAATTTCCTTAAACGAACAGCCGCAACAGCCTCAGCTTTACTTTATCGTTAGTGGTAGCATTATAAGTGTGTTCCTTCTCACATTAGCCTCAATAATGCACATAGCACACACATGAATTCGACCCTATGCAGCAACAGAATGATGACATTCTGTTGCTAAACCTTCGGGTTCAACATGTCATGCTTTTAGCACTATTAAAACTGTAAAAATCTAAGCACAAGGGGGTTACAGGGCTAAGGTCCTTTAAAATCAGCCAAACCTCTTGTTTATTCCCGTCATTAGGAGTCCACTTTTTTGCTTGTCCATTTCATGCCAGTCCTTTATTGATTGTGTTCACAAGAACCATCCTAAACAAAGCAAAGTCTTGTGTCCCAGTCATACTGTGCCTTGCAAAAATATTCATACCCCTTGAGCTTTTCCACATTTTGTCACGTTACAACCACAAACTTAAATGTATTTTATTGGGATTTTATGTCATAGACCAACACAAAGTAGCACATAATTGTGAAGTGGAAGGGAAATGATACATGGTGTTCAAAATGTTTTACAAATAAAAATCTGAAAAGTGTGGCGTGCGTTAGTATTCAGCCCTCCTGAGTCAATACTTTGGCGAACCACCATACGTATGTGTGTGTGTGTGTGTGTGTGTGTGTGTGTGTGTTTTCCCAAATTCTACCTGACAATTTATTGCAACAAAAACTGAGCAGAAATTAATGTCAGAGAGTGGCTGGTTTTAGTTGGACAAGCAAAGTTCAATGTGCATCAGTGTAGCTGTTGTTACGTTGCGGCAGCTCTTAGACACCCTCATTTCAAGGACAGAGTCAGAAAACAGCAGTAGGTGAGGGGGGTCGGTGAACAACTGTGTTTTCTGTGTTGCAGCCATTACTGCCACAGCACACAGTCCCCTGCCTCCAAACCCGAACAAATGAAAAACTATACTTAAGAATCAATGAGAGGGTGACAACACAGTCAATTACAGCTTAATTGACACATCTTTCCATGTACTCACTAAACTAGTCTTTTTCACAGCATTGAGTGGGTGGAGAGTTTGTTGTCAGGGTAACTGTTCTAGTCGAGTAAAAGCAATTATTGTGATGGACAGAAAAAGTGTTGAGTGAAGTGTGAAAAAGGAGCTTCATTTAAAAGAATGTGTGATTGCCAGTGCAGGGAGGAAGGGTAAACAAGTCTTTGTGCTCTCCGTTTGAGAACTTTTGTTATTCTTAGTGTCCTCGTCCTCACTCATTCTATCAGAACAAGATAAAGATGCTACAGAGGACACATGGACCCTGACAAAGATACACATAGACAGAGAGAAGACTTAAAGAAATGTCCATGAAAAATTGTTTACTTTGTCGAACTGTTACTTGGATAGATAGTAGTGACCGATAGAGGTAGCACTTTATAACTACACACTATTAAGCATTAGTAAGGCATTAGTAAATGCTTAATTCATTATTTATGAAGCATTACTCCTCCTTAGTATGTAATTTATAAAGATAAATGGTTTATTCTTGATTAATAAGCTCATATATAACGTGTCCATGCTATCATTTACAAAGTCTAAATAAGTGATTAACAAAGTATTTAGATGCACATTTATACATATAATGATTAAGATATGAGCTCATTGTTTGTGAGTGTGTTAATAGAGGTTTTATAAATACTTTTCATATTATAATTCATGGTTAGTTCAGACAGTTACTGGTTGTTAGTTCAGTATTTTGTGTGACCTCATCTAAAGTGAGGACTGTTTTTGCCTTATTAAGCATTTATAAATGAAACTGAAAGCTCAGCAGGACCTAAAGACTCAAAGAAGTCTCAGCTGTCTTCACAACAGAAAACGGACACAGATAAAGCACAAAGAGATACAGAACATACAAATATTTATTGCAAGATCCAAACACAACCCACCTGAAGTTCACAGAATACTGAAACATATGTAGGACCAGAGTCTGAGTTTGTAGGAGGGGTTTAAGAGAGAC
>VUQI01037904.1:20486-31908 GCA_015106735.1 Paratilapia polleni | reverse complement strand
CTTCCTTTCACTCTCCATGTGTTTTATACACCACTATTGCATTTAATCATTAGCTATTATTAACTCTGTCTCTCTCCCATAGGTGTGCCTTTTTGTCCTGTCTCCCTCTGCTTTCTTCTGTTTCCCCTCATCTCCAACCGGTCGCGGCAGATGGCTGTCCCTCCCTGAGCCTGGTTCTGCCGGAGGTTTCTTCCTGTTAAAAGGGAGTTTTTCCTTCCCACTGTTGCCAAGTGCTTGCTCATAGGGGGTCGTCTGATTGTTGGGGTTTTCTGTCTTTTCTGCCTATTATTGTAGGGTCTTTACCCTAAAATATAAAGTGCCTTGAGGCGACTGTTGTTGTGATTTGGCGCTGTACAAATAAAATTGAATTGAATTGAATTGAATTGAATTGATTTCCATACCGGATCAGTCAGGGTCCGGGTTACATGCAGAGGGTTGGTGTGACAGAGGAGGATGCTAAGGATAGGGTGAGATGGAGGCAGTTGATCCGTTGTACCGACCCGTAAAGGGAGCAGCCGAAAGAAGAAGAAGGAGTCTTTCTTGGAGTTTTAAAGACAATTTATTCATATTACTGAGAAAATAATTAAGAACCTGATCTGTAATGACTATATAATCACTAATTATAGCCTTTGTCAGTGAAAATACATAACCTTCCATCCATCCATCCATCTATCCATTTTCTTCCGCTTATCCTATTCAGGGTCGCGGGTGGGGGCTGGAGGCTATCCCAGCTAATACATAACCGTATATGTATAAATAGTTTGACAGTGACAGTGATATTGTTGACACTGGTGGAGTGTTTCATACTGTAGGTGCGACTCATACAGTATGTTAAAGTGGTCATCGACTGATGCTCACTCAAAATCACATAGATTTATTACAACAAAACCTGATGGTCTTCACAGCTGGATAATACCTTTTGTATACAATCTGTGGGTAACAAACCATTCAATTGAATTCAGTTTTATTTATATAGCGCCAAATCACAACAACAGTCGCTTTATATTGTGCGGTAAAGGCCCTACAATATTAGAGAGAAAACCCCAACAGTCAGACGACCCCCTATGAGCAAGCACTTGGCGACAGTGGGAAGGAAAAACTCCCTTTTAATAGGAAGAAACCTCCTGGTTCTGCTGGAGGTGGAAACAGCAGATATTAGAGCATATTTTTTTTGTTTGTGTGTGTCTTTACAGCTCAGCCAACAAATGTCTTCTGAAGGTCGGACACTATAGCGCTCAGCTGGAACAGTACCAGAAAGCCATTGAAATCTACGAACAGGTAACAACTGAGTACCTGCAACCAAGTCAGATCAATTTTACTTTTGTAAATGCGGTAATATTCAGTTATTGTTGTTACTGATGTTGATGCAACTTTGTGGTCATTTTCATGTTTAATGGCAGCAATAATCTGTATTTGAAAAGAACCCTTCTTTACAAAGTTTCAGTCCCATTTCATCTAAAATTTATAGACAATATTTATGTGAAAGAATAGAGAGCACAAGTGACAAAAAAATGTATTAAGTTAAAGAAGGTTTCTAATAATTGATCACCTATGACATTTACCCATTTTGGTTACATACAATCTTTAAAAAGTAAAACATGTTTGTGTCTGTATGTTTGTGTTTTAGGTTGCAATGAGCACCATGGACAATCCCCTGCTGAAGTATAATGCAAAAGAGTATTTCTTCAAGGCTTCACTCTGTCACTTCATAGTGGATGAGCTCAATGCCAAGGTGACATATCAGTCAGCGACTACAGCCATCACTGAGCCCACACAGACACATTCATGCAAATTGAATTTGAAGCATTTATAGGTTGGGTTTCATGAGCTTAATTGTTTATTTTAGCAGAAATTAGCTTAGCTGTGCCTTCAACACTAAAACTTGTGTGTTTTAGTTGGCCATCGAGAAGTATGAGGAGATGTTTCCAGCCTTCTCAGACTCAAGAGAGCTCAAGCTGTTAAAGGTAAGTTATGTTCCTTCTTTTTGCATTGATTATTAAACAAGGTTTTATGTCACAGAAAATGTTTATTCCATTATCTTCTAAATGTACATGAAAATTCACATATTCACCTCTGTGCAACAGAAACTCTTAGAAGCCCACGAGGAGCAAAACAGCGAGGCGTTCACAGAGGCCGTGAAGGAGTTTGACTCTGTGTCTCGCCTGGACCAGTGGCTGACCACGATGCTGCTGCGCATCAAGAAGACTATCCAGGGGGATGCTGGGGACCTAAAATAGACACGCTTAGAAGACGCGGGGGTGGGGGGTGGTAAAGACAGGAGAAAGATGAGGGTGGAGGGGATTAAATGATGGGAAGAGAGACAGGCAGGTATTGGGACGGATGTGTGAAAGGTGGACTAAAAAGGTTTAGAAGCAAAGGCAGAAAGATGAAAGGGGAGGGTGGGAGGTGAGGGAGTTTACAGTTGTACATATCAGTCTGCATGTGACCCCCAACGAGCTATCACCTTTAAATCACATTTAGATGACCCTTTGTCCCCCGGTCCTGCAGTATTGCTCTCGTAACACTGGACAGAATTGTATTTAAAGAGTAAGAGTGGAAAGACAAAGTGTGTATGGGCGTGAAAGTGAGAGTGTGAGAGAGTGTGTGTTCACTGCAGTGAGGTAAATGATACTGTTTGATGGGAAAGTTTGTAACTTTAACATGAGATTTAAGGATATATGTTATTGAAAAGGGATAAGAAATATTATTTATGATATTACTGATATTTATTGTCAATACTGAACATATTTATTGTTTATAATGGTGCTCAGTGTTACGATTTGTCTTAATATTTTAGGTATTAGCCCCTCTACTACTCCCCTTCTATTCTCCTTTACTTCCTTCCCTCTTCCTCCTGTGTCTCACCGTCCTCTCCTCATCCCCACACCCCATCAAATCAGTGATATCACCCATTGTGATTGGTTGTTTTTTTGTGTTCAGGCTGGTGGTGGTTCAGTGCAGTTAGCCACTGGTGCTGACTCCTGTCACTGCCCTGTTTTGTGCATGTCTACTGTCATGTTGATGTAAGTGTTCTCTGTGTCGTGCTAATGTGTGAAGAACATACATGTAGCCTGGTATCATTTGTGTGAAATCAGTAAATATGTACCTCAGAAATCGAGTTGAATTAAAAACATCATCACTCCAAATATCTGGCTTTTTATTCAGAATATGGAAACAGACAACAGCCCAATAGAAGAGGACAGTAAACTGTTACAAATATTTGAAAGTTAAGTATCTAATAAAAATATACAGTATTATATTCACTTTCACAACATAACATAGACACAGTGAAATGTCATGAGAATGTTATTGGATTATTTGATCTTATGCATCTTTAAAGTGTCTTTGAAACTTTGACGGAGACTGTTTGGCATGTTGAGATAGGTTACCTTGAATGTTTTCTTGGCATTCTGCTTCATCCAGCAACAAACCAAGAAAAAAAATACACTACTTAGAATTTCATTATATTTACTAAATATTGTTGGGAAATTTTTCCTAAGTTTTATTTATTCATTTATTTTTTGGCAAATTTTCAACTTCAATATCAGAGAAGTTTGACCTTTCTTCTTCTTCTTATTGAACATTCAAAGCATAAACCATAAAACTGTAAAAATTAAGAATACAAAATAGTAAACAAACTAGTTCATAGATATATAAAACATAAATATCTGTCTATCGTGTTTGTATTCATTTTTTTAAGTTAAGAATAACAGAGCGTAAAGTTATTTGTAAAGAAACTGTGGAATATTTACCCATAAGAAAAACGGACATTTATTTTAGTAATTTTTGGTAAAAGTATTTCAGTAGTCACAGCATCGAACCACCAATAAAATCTATTAAAAACCGCTTTAAAAGTTTAAAAGCGGACATTGCCCCAAAATAAGGTTTGAAAAAGCTTTTTTTGTTCCTGTACTTCTACCACCATCTTTGCTGATGCAGAATTCTCCCATAGATTCCACTTAAAGATTGTTTAATTGTCTCCTCTTTATATCATGTCTTTGAGTTCATGACTTCAGCTGCTCTGGTTAAATGTAACGGAAACTGTCATCGAATTTCGTCATTACTCTTCGACCACGTTACCCACAATTCATTTCGGCGGACTCGTTGAAAGTTTCCGGTGTGGTGTACGTCCCTTTTCCCTTGCAACGAGCTGTTTGGAGTTGGGTTTTTTGTTTTGTTTTAGTCTAGAGCTACTAAGCACCACAGCTGGCTAAGAATCACTTATAACATTTCCCTGAAGGAGGAGATACAACCAGGCCGCCAAGATGCCGCGAATTATGATAAAAGGAGGCGTCTGGCGCAACACTGAGGTACGTGTTTATATGGCTAGCTTGGTTAGCATGATGCTAACCCCCTGCAGCAAACCTATGGGTTCGAGTTAGCATGAAACTAGCCGTTCACTTAACGGGATTTACCCCGTGTAGCATGTAAAGTTTATTTGAGTCGTTTCCAGCTATGTTTTGAGACTTTAGTTACTGCTTGTACTTTTATGCACGCAGCGTATCCATTAAACATACATGTTTGCAGTTAGCAAATATAGCACTCTGTAAGCAAATGTTTGAAAGCGAGCCAGCGATAAGTGAGAGTAGGACTGTCTTCAGTGATGTTATCATGTCATTGACCAATTAAACGTTTGAGGTGTTTAGTATGATTAAACCATTAGTTTAATAGTTTCGTTCAGAGGTTTTGTTTACAAGGTCCCATTTATGGATGTCTGTCCGTCTGTCTTTCAATTTTTTTCAGGATGAGATCCTCAAGGCAGCTGTAATGAAATATGGGAAAAACCAGTGGTCCCGTATCGCCTCGCTGCTGCATCGCAAATCTGCCAAACAGTGTAAAGCCAGATGGTGAGTTTTGATTCAGAGACATGTGATGATGAATTAAAAGTTTACATACATTTGATGTTTGTTTCTTCAATCTGTGCCCTTTTAGTTTTCTCAAAGCTCTTTTTAAGAAGAGCTAAATAAAGATTTTATACTCTGGCTTTGTTTCTGTCTGCAGGTATGAGTGGTTGGACCCCAGTATCAAGAAAACAGAATGGTCCAGAGAAGAGGAGGAGAAGCTTCTTCACTTGGCCAAGCTGATGCCTACTCAGTGGAGGACCATCGCTCCTATCATAGGAAGGACTGCTGCTCAGTGTCTGGAGCACTATGAATACCTGCTGTATGTTTATCTTTGAATGAGAATATATTTATTCACTACATACACTTAAGATGTGTGATTCTGGGGCTTTTCATCTTGTACAGCCAGGAGCATTCAGTGTTTGCGGATTTGTAATTGAAGTTTATTGTGTGTTTGTTTAGGGACAAAGCAGCTCAAAGAGACAATGAGGAGGAAGTGGGAGACGACCCCAGGAAGTTGAAACCAGGAGAAATTGACCCTAATCCTGAAACAAAACCCGCCAGACCTGACCCTGTGGACATGGACGAAGGTGCAAAAGCACACTAAATACTGTCACAATGAATGAAGAGACCGAGCTTTCCCAAATTCCCTTTTTTATTAGTGTTTTTTTTTTCTCAGTATGTCTTCTCTCTAGAATTTAGTTTGGATCAGGTCAAAGTCACCATTTCAAAGGCCATGTCAGTTCAAACAAATGTTTAATCATGACACAATCATATGTGGTGTAATTAAATCAGTGCATTGTGGGTGTGTGTGTGTGTCTTTCTCCATCACTCTGTAGATGAGTTGGAGATGCTCTCAGAGGCCAGGGCTCGTCTGGCCAACACCCAGGGTAAGAAAGCCAAGAGGAAGGCCCGAGAGAAGCAGCTGGAGGAAGCCAGGTTCAACTAATTTAATGCTTTTACAAATGCTCTTAGACGAGTTGTATTTATCAAACCTGGAACTCTTACAGAGCAGTTGAAGTCTAATAATAAAACAGTCATAACTGACTCTTTTTTGTCCTAATCTTATGCTGCAGACGGTTGGCTGCTCTGCAGAAACGCAGGGAGCTGAGAGCAGCAGGAATCGATGTTCAGAAGAAGAGGAAGAAGAAGAGAGGAGTGGACTACAACGCTGAAATCCCCTTTGAAAAGAAACCTGCACCGGTAACCACAGCTAGTTGTGTTTGTTTACTTAAATGTAACTCACAACACCAGCACTCAGCTTAATTTAAACTTAGAGTATTAATTGTTTCCTTTTGTTTACTTTAAGGGTTTCTATGACACCAGCATGGAGCAGTATGAGGCTCTGGAGCCTAATTTCAAGCGACTCAGACAGCAGCACTTGGATGGAGAACTACGCAAGTCAGTATCACTTTAAACTGTGGGTGCTTTTCAGTATGCTAACATGGCTTGTCCTTTACATCACTTGAAACTTTTCCTCGCGTTTTGGCTTCTTCCAGCAAGGGCGTGAGAGAGATTTGAGGATGATGTCGCAGCTGGAAAGTGCGAAAGTTTTGATTCCATAACAGAAGTAATAACCATCAACTCGTGTTCCACATTTTTAAGCACAGCATACACCAGTGTTTCTTCAGTCTTAGTTCCTGTAGAAGAGGGGGCACAAGTTGGCATATTGGAAAGCACCCAGTGTTTTGTACGCACACAGTATGGTTTACGTGGGAATGCTGAGTAGTAAGAAAATGCACAACACAAAGACATATGCATAAGTGTTATGCTTTATAAGACAATAAGATTATTATTGTTCAACTTTCACTTTTCAGAAGACACTTTGAGCAAGATTGACACACAGTCACATCATAACAACATAGAGTAAACCCATAAAGACACCAGTTGACTTTTGGTCTTCATTCATAAGCCTTGTTGTTTTATTGTGTAGTGAGCGTGAGGAGAGGGAGAGGAAGAAGGATAAACAGAAGATAAAGAAGAAAAAGGAGAGTGACTTACCATCTGCCATCCTGCAGACCAGTGGAGTGGCTGAGTTCACCAAGAAGCGTTCCAAACTGGTGTTACCTGCACCACAGGTAACCACCTTTTTTTTTTTTTTTTCCCTTTAATTTGTCAGGATTATTCAGGATTTTTGCATTGTTATATAGTTAACAGGTAGTACATTCAGCTGTTTAATTTGACTTTGTTCACAGATCAGTGATGCTGAGTTGGAGGAAGTTGTCAAATTGGGTGTCGCCAGTGAGGTCGCCCGTCAAGCTGCTGAGGAAAGCGAAAGCGGTAACTCTGCCTCCTCCACCCTCCTGTCAGAGTACAGCGTCACCAACACTATGGCAACAGGGTTACGGACCCCACGCACCCCTGCTGTTCAGGACAGGATAATGCAGGTAATAAACTCAACAGCTGTGTCTCACATGTGTATTGTTTATTCTGTGTGTGATTAAAGTGCATTTAATTTGTGATATTTCATACGAATTGGTCTGTCTTATTACAGTGACGCTAAGCTAAATGGACCTTCTTGACTAAAGACTGAAATCACAGTTAAAATTGGAGTTTAGGCCAGTATTAAATCACAGATCTGTCTACACATTTCAGCTTCTTACAGGTTAAATGGTGGTGGAGAGTAAAAAGAAAATAACATTTACAGGAAAACATTGAGCCAAATGCATGGATTCTTGCTAGTATTTGTCTTTTTTTAATTTATCTAACAATTATTGCCATTATTAAGCAATTATAAGTACTATAAAAGTTTGAGACCTGTTTTTATAGCCTACCATTTGATCGGTTCAGTTGCCAGTACAGGGTGATGATAAATGTCCATAAGTTAGTAGAGCCAGGATAATGGTTGGAAAAAAGTCATTAGCCAAAAATCAAATTAATCTATTATGCATTGATTGCTCACTTGGTCTCTAGTCTGTTAGCATTATTTATGTATTTGCCTTAATGTATACTTGCAACAGTGCCATTATATGTACAAATTTCATTTTACAAAGTAGATACTGAATTCCTTTCTTCGTTAAAATTTATGTGTAAATTAATATGTACTACCTCTGTGTGTCTGTATTCTCAGGAAGCTCAGAACCTGATGGCTCTGACCAACATTGACACCCCTCTGAAGGGAGGCCTGAACACACCGCTGCACGAGAGCGACTTCAGTGGAGTGACACCTCAGCGCCAGCAGATACAAACACCCAACACTGTTCTCAGTACGCCATTCAGGTAAGAAACTTGTCATCCTCACCCCCAACTGGTTGCGGCGGATGGCTGCCCCTCCCTGAGCCTGGTTCTGCTGGAGGTTTCTTCCTGTTAAAAGGGAGTTTTTCCTTCCCACTGTCACCAAGTCCTTGCTCATAAGGGGTCATCTGACTGTTGGGGTTTTCTCTCTAATATTGTAGGGTCTTTATCCCACAAAATAAAGCACCTTGAGGCGACTGTTGTTGTGATTTGGCGCTATATAAATAAAATTGAATTGCAATGAATCTGTCACTCAGCATAATGTTTATACTGTTACCTCTGTCCTGTTCACATAGATGAAGTTTCATTAGCAAATCAAACAGCTAAATATGTAAATTAGGGCATAATAAACAAAATAAATAAATGTTTGGTTTTTTTTGTCAGTCTTATGGAAGATTTACTTTTTTTACTCTCTGCATCAACTCAAGATGTAATAAAAACTAAACCTTCCTTTATCAAACCCCCATGACAACTAACCAAAAAAGCAGGCGCTCTTATCCTTTTTACATTTTGTAAACTGAACAAAGACAGATAAGCTAACAGCAGAATAGCAGCTCTTGCAGCTGTACTTTACTTCCACAGCTTCTCTGTCTTGTCATGCAGGGCGACACTGGAGGGTAGATTATGTCTTCTGCTTTATAGGTGTGAGTTTGAAGCTAGAATCCATATCTAAAAGAGACACATGTTACTCCCATTTTCCACTTGCTACTTCAGTCTCAAATGCTGTGGCAGGTTTGTTGAGCTACGTCTGAGTTTCAGACTTCACTGAATGGTGGTCACACCTCATTAGAAACTTACCCATTTTCATACCACCAAAGCAAAAGGACTTCCTTTATTTGGTTGGATGTTGTTTTCATCAGCTGCTGCCGTTCTTCAAGTCTGTTTCACTTACAAAGTTCACAAATGCAGATGTCTTAGAGGAAAATGTGACTGTTTACATTACATACTGTATTGACTGCAGCTGTTTCTCAGTGTTGTTTGTGACTGCAGAGAAAGCACAAAGATCAAGTTCTTAATTTTGGCCCTGCTGTGGGACACATCTATAAATATTAATAATTTTGTGTATTTCAATTACAACAGAACTCCTGGTCCAGGTCAGGGGTCGGAGGGCATGACGCCTCAAGTCGGAGGTGCGATGACCCCACGTGTGGGAGGGACCCCAGGTTTGACCCCCGGCCGCACACCACTGAGAGACAAACTGAATATTAACAGTGAGGAGCAACTGGCTGACCCTGCATACGCTAAACACATGGTAAAATAAAAACACACTCATACACATTTAGAACTGTGAATACACAACAAACAGCCTCTCAGTGTGTGGATTGGTAACTATTAGTTCAAAATCATTGTAACATGACACAAATCCTGAATGTTGCAGAAAAGTTAGGTCAACTTTACTTTGCTCATTGATCACTTAAATAAAAACCCTCATGAACAAATCACAAATTTAAATAATTGCTTTAATGTTTTGACAGTAGAGATAGTTTGTGTAGTAAAAAAAAAAATGTACACAACAGTATGAATAACCTGCTGTTTTTCTCTTCCCACCACAGCAAAGGGAAAGTCTGCAGCAACTGAGACAAGGCCTGATGTCAATTCCTGTCCCTAAGAATGACTTTGAGATCGTTCTTCCCGAAAACGCAGAGAAAGAACTCGAAGAAACTGAGACAGAGACGGGATTCATCGAAGATTCGGCAGATGTAGAGGCACGCAAGCAGGTACGCGCACACTTTAGTTTTGGATACAGGATTTATGATTTTTTCCTAAGTGCAAAGTCGCGGTGATGTTAAACCCAAATGTGTGCTCTTGTTTGTACCCCAGAAGTTTAAATAATGCTTATCCAACAAAGGTTTACTTTATGGTTGTGTTTTTCAGGCTCAACGTGAGGCAGAAAGAGAGAAGGAGCTGAAATTGCGACACACTGCTATTCAGAGGAATCTCCCCAGACCTTCTGAGGTGAGTACACAATATTATCATTTACACAAAATGCAGGACAATGTGTATTTGAGTGTAGTCATCAAACCTTTCAAAAATCCAAGGGAGCAAAAAGAAAAAATGTGCTTATATTAGCTTGATGAATATGTGCTTATGATCCTCTCTCTCTGCAGGTAAACGAGTCTGTCCTCCGTCCCACCTCCATGGAGCCGCTCTCTGACCTCCAGCAGGCCGAAGAGCTCGTCAAACAGGAAATGATCACCATGCTGCACCACGACTGCCTGCATCACCCTTCAGCCAACACAGCCAGTCAGCTGCAGCGCGGCAAATCCAGAGGCCCCACATCCACATCTAACAACGCTTCGCATATTGCTTACCTGGAAGCGCGCTCCTACAAGCCAGTCAGCACAGAAGAGATGGAGCAGGTAACCCAGCACCACTGATGTTTCTGCTTAAAAAGTTACTCAAGCAATGGATTATCAATAATTCTGTGTACCTGTATGGTGCATCAATAAACAGGCAAAGGCAGTCCTGGCAGCAGAAATGGAGGTGGTGAAGGCTGGTATGGGCCACGGTGACCTCAGCATGGAGGCCTACAGCCAAGTGTGGGAGGAATGCTACGGACAGGTGAGCATCCATGTTCCAAAAATGAAGTCAGAGAAGCATAAATAGGTGTAAAGAGATACTCCCTTCTTTTGGTCGTCATATTTGTCATATTTCAAATTTTGAAGCTGGAGTTATGTTGAAACAGACGTGGACTGAACTGTCTGTAGTGATAATTTGTCAACCAGGCAGCATACACAAGCCTTCAGCCTCTCTCCAGCCTTTTTCACACATGCACTGCAGCCTGAAATTTTTTAGTTATTACCCAACAAAGGTGCACACGAGAATGCAAATATGATGCAGTCCAGACAGAAAATGGTCTCCAATATGCCAGCCCCCTACTACAAAACATCATCTGTGGGATGCTGAATTGAGCTCACGTGAGAACAAAGGAGGGGTCATCTTCTGTCCTGACTCATAATGTTGGGAGATAAATCTGATTTAAATTTCATTTACAGTTTTTGTTTTTAATGATTATGAAAAAAGATAATTGGGATAAAACCATGATCTTTTTTGTATTCATTCTGGCTGTGAAGCTCTTCTTTTGTCTTGTGTTCTAAATCTAAATCTAGTGCAGCCCTTTTCTTTACAGCAGTACGCTTGACCTCCGTAAAAGCTCATACTCACTCACAGCTTAGGAGACGGCAGAAAGAGAGCCTTTGGTCAACGTGTCTTATCTAGAGGAAGTAAAAGATATCCAGAGGTACCTCCTCTGAGGGTCTCTCACCCAGTCTGCTTTCAGTGGCGCTGAGTGGCAGCTGAGATGTTGGGTCTCCGTCACTTCCCTGTCACATCCACCTGTTTTTGAT
>VUQI01037904.1:2057-13371 GCA_015106735.1 Paratilapia polleni | reverse complement strand
TTTTTTATTTTTTTTTTTTTTTTTATCTTTTTTTTTTTTTTTTTACATTTTTGTTCCATAATGTGACAAATGTGTTCAATGAGCTACATGTCTGGACTGCAGCCAGGCAAGCTTAACACCTGTATTATTTACTATGGAGCAATGCTGTTGGAATAAATGCAGAATGTGGTTTGACATTGTCTTGCTGAAATAACCAAGCCCTTCCCTGAAAAAGATGCCGTCTGGCTGGTAGCAAATATTCAGCATTAATGTTGCCTTCACAGATGCAAAGCGTATGACATATACTGGCATTTCAACTGTGTGCTGATAAAAAGCCAGACAGTCACTCTTCTCTTTAGCCAGCTGAATGACATCCAAAATGAACTTTGATTGATCAAGCCACAGCACAATTTTGCCTCAGTCCATTTTAAATGAGCTTGGGCCCAGAGAAGACAGCAGTGTTTCTGGATCTTATTTATATGCTCTTTTCTTTACATGTTTTTGAAACATGTGGCTGTCATCAAATTTTAAAAAAGCATATATGTATAAAAAAAATTAAATCTCTTAGTTTCATCACTTAAATTAAATATATACCTTTAAAATGATCAGCAAATTATTACATTCTGTTTTTTATTTACATTTCACACAGTATTCCAACTTTTTTAGAAACAGGGTTGTACTGACATTTCGATCCCCGTCATAGGTCACTGTATGTGTGTGAGGCCCCATGTTTACCTGGTTCTAATTGCGCATCTTCATCCTCAAGAGTCTTGAGTAGTTTGGATTTATAATCTCTAAACTGGAGATATTTTAATAATCTTGCCAACTTCCTCTGGTCAGCAGATTTTGAGGCAGACGTGAAAAAAAAAAAGAAAAGAAAAGAGAACGAAAATGAAAAACAGAAAAAGGGGAGAGAAATTACTCATTGCACACCTACAAATCAGTGGAGTTAAATTAAAATGACAATAATGGAAGTAAGATTTCTTGACATTCAGTTTTGTGCATTTAATGTTTTTGGTTTTTTTTCTGTGTGCATTTTGAAAGTGTTTTTGTACCTTGTCCCTTCTCATCAGGAACAGGATATCCTCAGGTGAAATGACCCTCGAGCCACGCAGAGCCGCCCCCTCGAAGGCCTGATGCAGCTGAGAAATAAACCAATCACATCAGTCAAGTCAGCATGACAAAATAGTATTTAATTACACTTAGCCTTCAATGTAATTACATTACGTTTTCTTGTCCTTCAGAGGCACAGATATAAGGTCGGAATAGTGGACTTTTAGAGCCACATCAATTATACATGTATGGATTTTACGTGCCTGACATTAACCTGAAATCAGAGTTGTTGTAATGACACCAAACTGTTCATATTTTCAGAAAACACAAAAAACACCAAATCAGTAACATTCAGAAATGTATATCTTGTTTTTGTTGTTTTAGCTCTTATCTTGTACCGATTTAGAATAAAGTGACTCACAAACATCAGTTAAAGTGCCGACAGTTTCAAAAGATTTCTGTGTAAAACCTGCAAGTGGAGGTGTAGATGAAGAAGAAGAGGTTGTTAAAATAGAAGCAAAAGAGACGATCCTTTTGCTTGTATTTTGGGACAGGTGACTTAGTCTTTGATCTTGAAGTTAAAACAGATCATTTTTTTTAAACATTATGGCTGCATATCTGCATCTTACCATAGTGATGAGCTGTGTGTGTACGATGTCCTCCACCAGAGCTGCTGTCTCATACAGAGGCCTACGAGCGTCTCCCAGAGCAAACCTGAAAAGCACACGTGCGCACACACATACACACACACACACACACACACACATTAAATAAATGTAGAGCCAAGCAGAGCTTCAAGTGCATCTGCCAAAATGGTGAAATCTAATTAAACTGCATGTGTGAAAGGGCTGCTAATTGGTAAAGCTCATTAACAGTTCTTAAACATTAGCATCTGTGGTGCTAACTGCACTGCTTTTACACTGCTGTTACGAAAGATCGCTTGACAATCTAGCTGGTTAGTTTTGCAGTTCTCTGTTCATGAAAACGAATCTATCACCACCTCAACTACTGTGTATATTACTTACATGTGAATATCACACATCATTAAGTCAAATAAGTAACAAAAAAGCTAAATATTTGATATGGAGATTTTTGAAGAAAAGTAGAGTGGACTTTCTGTAGGAAGGATATTACATATAATTTTTACCACATCTATGTATTTTATACCTTCAAAGAATAAATAAAAGACCTTAAAACACTTTCCCCCTATGATTAAGAGACCATCTCCAACTAGAAGGATAAAATTTGCTCTGGTAGTAATAATTTATTATTTATTTCCTTTTATATTTACTCTTTAATTTAACTTTTTGCTTGCTTTTAATATGTGCTGCATGGTTATTATCATAACATCTGCAAAGGAATTTTCTATCCATTTTAACCACTTATTCAACAAAGGTTTCAGAGAGGCTGGAGCCTATCCCAGCTGACACTGGGTGAGAGGCAAGGTACTTTACTTTGCACAGCAAGAAAATACAATGCCTTATGAAAAGACAGAAATTTAAACAAAGAAACTTCAGTGAAGGATCAGGAAGAAGCATAAAAAAAGGTCTTCCTTTGTTTATTTTGTAGATATAGGAATTGACCAAAAACTAGAAGAACATTGTTCTTCAATTCAAAAGCAACTAAAACTGTATCTATTTTCACTTATGAATATTTCTCAATGCTTTATCTGTTACTTCCTCCCTTAACTGCTCTATTAGTGTTCTGTGTGTGATATGTTTGCATTGTGTCTTATCAGTCTAGCTGTTTACCCAAAGCAAAGCAAACTTGTAATGAAATTGACGTTAAAAAGATTATTCTCCTGTTGAGACCAAGTTAACAGAGCAGCTGTAGTCAAACATGAATGGGCACTGAATAAAAACAGGGCTCTGTACAATTAAAACTAATTTATATACAAATTCCTGTTGGTTAACTGTTTGATTTTACAACATAATTGAGGAAAAGGTCAAGTCAAAGTTACGGGGGCTTAATTACACTTAATGGAAGTCCTGCTACTGCGCATGCTGGTTAATGATTATATCCTTCATTGAAATAATGAATTAACAATTCATTTTCTTCATGTTTTCTTTCTGTGAAAGTCAAAATGTCTGCCATGTAAAAAGGTCAACACCATCAACAGCACACTAATAGTACTAAATTACTTAAATGAACACAAGACCAAAATCTTCCCAGGAGTGGACCACCCAGCAAATTCACCCCAACGTCAGACCATGCAATGCTCAGGGTTAGGGTTAGTTGCAAAAAAACCAAGAGCTACATCTCAGACTCTACAGGCCTCAGTTAGCATGTTAAATGTTAAAGTTCATGACAGCACAATTAGAAAAAGACTGAACAAGTATGGCTTATTTGGAAGGGTTGCCAGGAGGAACCCTCTTCTCTCTAAAAAGAACATGGCCACATGGCTTAGTTTTGCAATGTTGCTTCTGAACAAACCACAAGACTTCTGGAACAATGTCCTTTGGACAGACGAGACCAAAGTGGAGATGTTTGGCCATAATGCACAATGCTGCATTTGGAGAAAACCAAACACAAACGCCTCATACCAACTGTGAAGCACAGGACCTGGGCACCTTACAGTCACTGAGCCGAATATGAACTCCTCTGTATACTAAAGTATTCTAGAGTCAAATGTGAATCAAATCAAATCATGCATTAGGAAAATGATCCCAAGCACAGCTGCAAATCTACAACAGAATGGCTGAAAAAGAAAAGAATCAAGGTGCTGCAATGATCCAGTGAAAGTCCAGACCTCAACATGAATGAAGTGCTGTAACTGGACCTTAGAGAGCTGTGGATAAGTCCTGTGAATACTTTCTTTTTCACACTACTTTAGTCCTTTAAGAACTTGGCTTACGTATTACTTTTAAATAGTTTTAAACTCACCAGAATTAAATGTAGCTGGGTATTAAAGCTTATTTTGGTACTAATAAAAATGTGTCTGTAGCACCCCAAGTCCAAAAAAGTTGCAATTATTGTAAGGTGGTACTGAGATTCAGTTTAGCTCAGATTTGTGCAGAAAGTTTCTGATTTAAATTTTTAAAAAGCTAAAAGTTGTTGTTTTTAGACACTTGACATAGGTGAAATAGTCTTCATAAGTTGAAACGCAGTTGTTTGGTACTAAGGTAGAAATCATTTTGTTATCAGTACTGAACTTGTCTTCACACTTTAAACGTCTGACCAAAAACATACAATAATATCTAAAAAAAAAACCAAAAACAAACCAAAAAAAAATAGCAATAAAATCCTGGTCACTGTCCAAATCAACATGCACCCAGTAAATGTGGATATGTGTGTCTCTGTTTCTCACAAATACACAACAAGGTCAACAGGCCACACATACACTTTGACCACAATTTGGTCAAACCTCAATTTGCATCCAGAAAGCCACTTCCATGATTGCAGACCAACGTAAACCCACATCCTGCAGCTCTTTCCTTCTCTTGTTTCTTCTCTTTCCCACTCTATCTCCTTTTGTTTTCTTTATCAAATACACACACCTGACCCTCCCCTCCTGCTGCATCTCTGCCCCCCCCAGCCCTTTAACCTACACTCCGATTGGCTGTCTGCTGCTGTTAGTCACACAGGTGAGAAAGGTTTTGGTTTGGGGTTGTGGGCAGGTTGGCCTCAGGTTTGGAGGTTGGCTTCAGACTTTAGGTTGGTTTTAGGTTTTGGGGTTTCGTCTGATTTTAGCCTCTCTGACCACCATCATTACCTCTCTGCAGCCCACACACAACACAAGGTGAGTACAGCAAAAGACACAAATGCATCAAAGGAGGCAGCAGCAGGCATGTGGTTTCTTTAGAGAAAGATTTGATTTGTGACAATTTTACATGTAGTTTTTTTTTTTTTTTTAAACCTCTGCAGAAGAAAACAGTCACATCATAAGAGAAACTGGGTCATAAAAGTCAGTAATCTGTAATCTTGATTTTTTTGTACCAAAATTGTCCAGTTGCTTTTACTTTTTTTTCCTACTTTTACTGATTCATCTGCTAATTACTTCCTAGGCAAGATAATTTCAGAAAATGGTGAAAAATGCTGATTATCATTCCTTCTTATTGCTCCTTTTCAGACTAAAGGTCCAAAACCTAAATACATTATGTTTACTGTGACTTAAGACAAAGAAAACTAGCAAAACATCATAAATAAGGTGGTAGAATGAGTAAAAATAAACTGATAATAAAAACAGTTGCTAATAAAAGCTGATAAAAACATTACATAGTGTATATACTGATCTACTGCAACCCGCTATGTCTTTTTAGAAATGCTAGCAAGATTTTTTTTTTTTTTTTCCTAGCAGAGCTGTACTTTTTTCTATCAAATAGACCACTTTTTTTGTTTTTGTGATTGCAGCTTTGAGTGAACTGTTTGTCACTGATTGTCACTGATCACTGGTGGCTGCTGCCACTTGATATTTCCTTGACATGAGCGATTTCATTTCATACTTTTTTATGGCCAACTTTTTTACTTTACATGACACCAAATCTTGCTTAAGGTTATACTTTGGCAATTAAACAGAAAATGAATCTTATTATATACAACTCTTTGTACAAATGCGTTATAGAAAATATTGAAATGAAGGTTTTGTTTGGGTTTGCAAAGTGTCATTAACCACAATGCTAATATTGTGGCTCTGTCCTTTAATAAACAGGTTCCCATGGCTTCAAACAGTCTGTTCAGCAGCCCCAGCCCGATGCTTTACTGGGGTGAGACTCCTTCTCTTTGTGCGTCTGTGTGTTTGTGTGTCTTACATCATGCTTTGTAACTCTGGGATAAAACTGATCCTGGAAGACGGACGGTCTTTAGAGCTGGAGGAGGCGGAGCCAGCCATGGGACTGCTCATAACCACGCCCACCTGAGAACAGAAACAAAGACAGAAAGCTGCATTAAACTAGACACCTTAATTAACTGAAGGAGGCTAGCTCACCATCACCCATCATCCTGTCTCCCTGTGCTCTCTTCTCTTGCTCCTCATCCCCAACCGGTCGCAGCAGATGGCTGCCCCTCCCTGAGCCTGGTTCTGCCGGAGGTTTCTTCCTGTTAAAAGGGAGTTCTTCCTTCCCATTGTTGCCAAATGCTTGCTCATAGGGGATTGTCTGATTGTTGGGTTCTCTTTAATACTGTAAGGTCTGGAGTGTTAAAAGCAGACCACATGATGGATTATAGGTGAGTTTTATTTATTAGTTCTTTGATCACAGAATGTCACATTAAGACAGCAACCTGTACATCACACATAAATTAATCATCATCACAAGAAACCATGGCTGCATCATGGCAAAACAGAAATTCTTCAGAATATGGTTTCAGTCAACCACAGCTTTAAAGAGCATACATCTGTATCATAGAAAACACACACACTTCAAACAATGAAAAGCTCCAGAAGCAAATGTATCTGTCTCGCTGAACAATATAACAACTCTGGCAAGTGCTTTCAGTAACATTCTGATCCTGTCTGGGTAATAAAAACAGCCAGTAAATTAATAAATAGATACAAAAATAAATATGTCAGCAGCCACAGATAATTTAACAGCCGTGTGTGTATAATAAAATTGCTTGCTAACCTTTGTCATTTTTACAGTACACAGAATCAGATGTTTGTTGTGCTACATGTGCCTATGTACAGTGATGCATTTTAGTTTGTTTTTTTAAACAGGCTACCTTTACAATTAATCAAAATTTATTTTAGTTCTAGAGGGTGGCAAGTTGGATATACTTTCCTCAGATGTAGATAATTTGTGTATCTGTCCATACTTTGAGGGGGAAACTCCTTTTTTTTTATGAAACCTTTATGTTTCCATAAAAATTAATGTAATTTGTATCCGTAGCAGTTTTCAGTGAAAGATGATAATGGCTCAGCCTATATTTAGGGGATAAAAAACAAAACATGGGTTATGCAGGAAGATGCATTTGAGTTTTGGGCTAGCATGAACAGTGACTCTTCCACCTGCAAAGAGTTAACATAAACTCTACTGACAAACATTTCCTGCTAAATGTAATTTGGTCACCATTACAGACAGACAGTACAAACATATTAAAATATATATTCATAAGACAGTATCAGAACTGAGCTGTATTCTTTCCAGGTGGTTCAAAACTTGGAACTGAACACAGCTTTATAGTTTCTATGAGGTCAGTAAAGCTTCCACCACCTGGTAGTGCTCTGATATTTATCATTAGTATTGATCACAAAAACATTTTTGTAACAATACCTACTTGTTTACAGAAATTCCTCTTTTTAAGTTTTCACATTTCAAGGAAATTATTATAACTGTATTATAAGCCATTCAGTTCTGTCTGAACCCAAATGACATATTCTGGGGGACAGGCTTCTAACAAACTGAAAGCTGCAGTCATGTTTCATGACAGCATTACTTTACTTTGTGGGATTCATGTCTGAATTCTCCTGCTTTTACAAACTTGGAATCTCACTTTATGCTTTGAACTAGAACACAAATCTGGACATATTATTAAAGAGATGGATACTTGTGACACAACTATTTTATTTGGAGGTAAATTTATATGTATAATTACGAAAATACACACACATCCACACCAGAAGTGGGGCAGGTTCTGGGCCAAAAAAAAAAAAAAAAAATCAACATGTTGCACATTGCGGGGCTCCAGTTTTGCCTTTACGCCACAAAAACTGTCAGACAATAATGCATGTAACTGCACTTACTAGTTACATGAATGTTATGAGCAATCAAAAAATTATTTAACATGCTTGTGTGTGACTACTGTATATAGAACATGCTTAATTTTAACCATCAATTCACATCATGGTATAATGTACTCTATCAGAGTGGCTGTATTTCTACATAAATCAGTGTAAGTTTAATTTATACATTTTGACTGGACATAACATCCATGTGACTGGATCATGGGACTAGCGACATTTGATTGAAGATGGCATGGCTATATGCATTATTGTCTGTTCCAAAAAGGAGGATCGTCAGAGAGAAAGTCTGTTACAGAAGAAAACCTGCCAGTGAGCAGATTAACTCTTTAATTAGCTTTGAGTTTCCAGTTCCAGAAAATCTAATCAGTTATTTCAATCAACTTTGAGTATGTTCACTCTAAGACAAGCATGTGTTTGAGTAGTGAAAGAAAACCATCACCAGTAGAGCTCACATACCACGATTCCCCATTGTGATGGGTAAATAAAGAACAAGAGTCTCCATTTTAATCCAGGAATATGAACATGTGTCAATGTTTATCGTAAAACAGGAAAGGAGAAAAGAATAATTTTATTCAGCGCCGTCTACTCAGTCATTATTTACCCAGCTTTTTATTATGATTTTTTTAATAGATAAAGGTGGATTTCAAACAAATTTTACATTTGATTTTTAAATCTAATTATTCACTGTAACCTATCAGGGCCAACATGCAGATGACAGCAAATAAAGATAAAATATGGATCACATGTGGATCTTTGATAGTAGTTAGACCCAGAAAGATCATTCTGGGTCTAACTACTATCAAACTATAAATTCAAACTATACATTTTCAAACAGTGAACCTTTCAAAATTTTGCTTAATAGCATGTAATGACTGTAATTCAATTTGTGAACATAAGACAATGTGAAATACTGTCAGAAGGCACTTAAACTGTCTGCAGCCTGGATTCAAAAACTCACTTTAAACCACATTTAGTCTTGTTTTAGAACCTTAATGTCATTTCAGCCTCATCTTCACTCATACAGTAAGTCTTCAGTGCAGGGGAATTGGCTGACAACCTGGCTGTCTCTAAAGTTTGTTCTGAGCTGATGATAAATACACGATTATTAGTGATCATCATATATGTACTACTGATTGAGTATAAAAGTGGTCAGGTTAACTAAAACAACCAACTATTATCTGTTTTTTACATAAACTTCATCAATGTATACAATATTGATATACACATTGTGATATGTGTTTTAATGTATAAATTATATATAAATTAATGCAATATGTGCTTTGATATAAACTGCACAAATAAGGAAATGAAACAGAGTATCAGCTGCTTCAGGTGCAGCAGGAGTGGAAGAGTCAGAGAGAAACTGTTGCTGAAGAAAACCTGCCAGTGAGCAGGTTAGGTTTACCTCTTACTCATGATCCAGAGTTTAAGTTGGCTCTCTTTCTGAAAGAGAAAATCCAATGTTCCTAACATACCAAACTTAGAGTTTTCACTAAACCTTCTTTCTGGAACAGAGCCCTGATCACAGATTTTGTGCTATTATAATAGTCTGGCAGTGTGTGAACTATTGATAACTAATTATCTTCCTAAATACAATAAACAAAACATGTCTTCCAAATACCCTACTTTCTTTATATTATTGTATATTTGAAAACAGAAATCAAACAAATGTAGTACTGTACTTGTACAGTAAGTACTACATATTGTTATATGCATATATGTTAGCAAGTGGCATGACTTATGCTAGTAAATCGTAGGTCATTTGTGGAACATGATATTGAAATATATTCTTAGACAATATCCTGTAAACGTGTGTATCCTCGGAGGCTACATCCACGCATATGTGGGTATTTTTTAAACAGGGATTTTCCACTTTTCTCAGTCCACATGAAAATGCAAAAAAAAAATTTCATGCACTGTCAAGAGCTTGCCACAGCAATAGGTGGCATTATAACCCTAACCATATAGAAATGTTGGCCAATAATAATCTTGGAAAGAACAGCTGATTGATAGCTGATCAGATTGTGATTTATTTAAACACCTGTTTAAATAAACTCATTATTAGACAAAGAGGGTGTTGCGTCTCTTGATATATGCAAAGCATTTGTCACTGTTAATCATATAATACTGCTTTCTAAACTGCGCTATTTAAATTTTTCTTGTGATGTTTTCTGTTGGATTGAATTGTACATAGTCTGTTAGAATATATAGTCAACAATCAGGTGCTCTTTGTTTACGTACAGGAGGTCCTCAAGGGTCAGTCATAGGCTCTCTTCTCTCTTCCCTATATATTAATGATTTGCCATCTGTATGTTCTGGAGCCAACATTCAAATGTATGCTGATTATACTCTTCTATATGTATAGGTAAAAGTGAAATCAAATCTGCTGCCAAACTTACAAATGTTCCCTCAAATGTCACCACATGGTTGAATCTTGTCTTCAGTTAAATGTATCTAAAATAGTGTGTATGTTTTTTTATTAAATCGGGTAGTTCTGTTGTAAAATCTAACATTTACATCTCTGGAGAATTAATAAGTTCTGTCAGCATTGAGTTGACTTTATCCTCCTGTTGCTATCCTCCTGCTGCCATCCTCCTGTTGCCATGTGCTTCCCTTTTGTATGTCTGTTTTTTCCTTTTTTAATATTTGTGACATTGATATTGCAAATTGTTTTTTGTTTTTAGGTTGCTTTTAATATCTTGCCAAGGACTATGGATGAAAATCAGCCTTTGGCTAACTCCGGTACATCTTGCAGTAATATTTATTAATGTACACTGTCCCTGTTAAAAAATAAATAAATAAATAAAAATAAAATAACATGGTGCACAGTGTGACATCAAAAAAGGAGATAAAGGTGCACACCTTTGACTTTGCAAGACAAATTCTCAGTTTTCCATGCCCACATGTAAACGTAGAAACAGAGTTTCTGAAAATCCTCATCCTCGAAGGAGTTTTTCAAAAGCTCTATTTTCAGTGACTTAAAACACCATTTATGTGTGGAGAAAGGCCAAAATGCATAAGAACCAAAATACCCATGCACGTATGGACAGCCATAGTGTATACTTGTTACCTCATGTATGTCTTTTGGCTGTATGAAGTTTCTGTGTGAAGCAGAAATTGCTTTATCACAGTTTTAATGATGATGGGTTTTGCATGAACACTCTAAAAAACATTCCAATCTTTATATCCATAAAAAAAAAATTCTCAATAAAATCTTATGACATGAAGGTGCATATACTCTAACTGAGGAATTTTCCATATTGCTTGTCAACTATGTATGGTAACTGTAATGAATAAATTAGATCCATCCACTAGGCAATACTAATCAATAGGAAGCTTTTTACTGGACATAACTTTGTAAAAAGTTAGCACTTTAAACTTGATCACATGAATAAATATGTATATCATATTACTCATAAAAATAATTAGCAGCTCATACTCAACAACAAAAGGTAAGGGCAACAGTGGTTGGTTTTTACACTAGCCAGCAGAATGATTTGTCTCACTGACCTCCTTTCCACCAAATTAGCTCCTTTTTTTTTTTTTTTTTTTTTTTTTGTCTTTTTTTTTTTTTTTTTTTTTTTTTTTTTTTTTTCTGTGTAGTTT
>VUQI01037902.1:0-17068 GCA_015106735.1 Paratilapia polleni | reverse complement strand
AAGACGCATGAAAGCTGTGACTGCAAATCAGGGTTATTCCACCAAATACTGATTTCTGAACACTTCCTAAGTTAAAACATTTATAATGTGTTGCTTAAAAATGAATATGAACTTGGTTTTTTTGCATTATTTGAGGTCTGAAAACACTGGACCTTTTTTTGGTATTTTGACCATTTTTCATTTTCTGCAAATAAATGCTCTAAATGAAAATATTTGTATTTGGAATTTGGGAGTTATGTTGTCAGTAGTTTATAGAATAAAACAAAAATGTTCATTTTACTCAAACATATACCTCTAAATAGCAAAATCAGAGAAACTGATAATTTTGCAGTGGTCTCTTAATTTTTTCTGGAGCTGTATGTGTGAACATAACAATTGCCCCTCCAGGGCCACCAAAAGGGATTCATTTGAACTTTCTGACCTATAATTTTCTGATTTTAGACAGATTGTTTCTTAATGAATGTTTGTGTTTTTTAAAGAATGGGAGGATGCGTATTCTGCAGACAAGATCTCAACAACAAAAATTATTACACTTTCCAAAGTAGGAGGAATGCAAACTGGCTACGCGTCACAAGTTTTCAAACAATAATTCCAATTTATATTTGTAGCACCTTTCATGCAAAGTTGCAACCCAAGTGGTTTACCTATGGAAATAATACAATAAAAACATTTTAATGATCACCATTTAAACCTATAAAACTGCTCAAAATGCAATTAAAATACAAGAGGGAGGCTGGTCCAGAAAGGAAGGCAGTATAATCAAAGAGACCTTGTTGGTACATACAGTGAATGGCAACTGTTGACATAGGAAAGTCCTACTTCGTGTAAGGGTTTATAGATAAGTAAAAGGACTTCGAAGTGTAGCAGCATTCTGAATTAGCTGCAACTTAAAACATTCTTAGGATGTCCAGTAAAAAGTGAGCTACAGTAATTCAAGTCCCTTGTAAAAGCATGTGTCAGCATTTCGGCAATGCTTGAGTTAAAAACTGTCTCATGTTTCGAAGGTTAAAAATGATTTTTGTTGCCTCATTAAAAATCTAATAAAATTCAGGTCAGAGTCTAAAATTGTTACTATATCTGGACTTTGTGTCCTTGGGCAAAGCAGTAAACATTCTTTCTGTCTCAGTCTTTCTGGTATTTTAATTCTACATGTAGAATCTCTCTTCTGTTCATGATGTCAAAAAACTGATTTACTGCTACACTGATCCAAATACTGACACTGTTAGAAGAAGTAAAAAGAGCAGTCTGCTGAAACAGAGATAAAAAGTTGTGTATCATCTCTGTAGCAAAGATGTTTGACAATACTGTAATTAATGATGCCCAAACACATACCATAAAAAGAGAAAAGGACCTAGAACACTTCCTTGAGGAACACCATATTCAGTGTCACATTAACTTATAAAACATGTACAAGCCAAACTACTACTTATAGGCATCTTCATATAGCAAAAATATGCTATTTAAATTTGTTAAAATAAAAGAATTAAAATCAGTGTTAGCCCTGTAATGGTTGACGACTTCTCTCTCACCCTATGACAATTACTAATTCTGGTAGCTTAAGTCAGACAACAGACATGTGTCAAACATTAAAGAAACAGCATTAAAAACATGTGGGCCAGTATAACTTCTTGTAAAAAAAAAAAAAAAGAAAGGAAATTTAGGAAATTTAAATATGGCTTTTAAACAAAGAAACACGTTCCTGAACTTTTAGTTTCGTTTTTAATGATTTGCTGTATGTGGACAATCAAGCAGCTAGCAGAGGAAAATGCCAACCAAAACAAAGAGCAAAATTAGAACAAAAATAAACAATCCAGAGGCAATACATATAAACATACCATGCAACACATGATGAGACAGGAAAATAATTTAAAATTTAGTCTCTGTACATGAAGTGGACATTGTGTGGTTTCACAATTATCAAATGTTGCTTTTTTTCTGGTTTGTAAGAGAAGTTCTGACTGGACTACTAGACATGGAAACAATGCTGCCTCTGACTGTCCACCTCATAACCAAGCTGCAATTAAAATAAAGTTTAGAAAAACAAATTCAGTTTCTTATTTGAAAATATGCAAAAAAACCAACAAAAAAACATGATTTTGTTCACCACTTCATTGAAGAATGACCTTAGAGGATCTGGTAATTAAAAGTATTAAAAACCAGTCTTGAGTGCAGTTACCTCATCGAACGAGGAGTGTGTGAACATGTCGTCATGGGTGTGGCCTATGCGAGGGGTGATGACAGAGGTGGGAGGGGTAATGGGAGTGATGGCGGGCGACGGTCCATCCGACAACAGAACGTCTCTCTCTGGACTGTCCAACGAAACCTCCTCTGTCGCCTCTACAACACCACAGAAACAAGAGAGGTGGTCAATGAGAGTCTTTGTGACTCAGATTATACATCCTGTACTTTATCATCCGTTTTAACTCTAATGGAACCATAATGAACAAAATGAACATCATTTTGTGTTCAGTAAGACTGGCTCACTGGGAGCTCATCAGGAAAGCCTTTACTGAGGTCTTAGATTAAGTGAGCAGTAAGTTCATTTTTGCAGATAAAACTGGACTTCTCTTTGCAACCACAGGAGTCTATGGCTACAACCTCTATGTGCTTTTTTTTCCTCATTTTTCACATCAGAAAATCTTTAACTGATTTCAGTTCTGATTCAGTGCCTGTGTTGTGGATTCCTACCTGCAAACAGATCCTCTGGATCGTCATCAAACAGCAGGTCTTGTTTGGGTCCGTTTGAGTTGGTGCTGATGTCCTCAGCAGGTAGACTGGCTGGCTGTGACTGCACACAAATAAACAAACACGTGTGACTTCTTGTACAGCAAGGAAGCTGAGCTGGTTTTTCAGAAGACGTAACCCTTTTGTTAAGTGATATTAAATATCATGGATTATTAAAATAAAGAAATTATTATACACAGAGATTTGAACTCATTACCATTTTGTGAATTCCCTACATGACATATTGATTCTGATCATTCAGACACTGTATTTTATTTTTTATGTTCACTGTTTAGGATTACTGAGATTTTATGATTAATATTTCAGTTTAATGAAGGTTTTATTAACGTGTGAGTCCTTCTGTGCTTACATGTGGTGCCTGTGCTTTGTTGGCAGGTTAATACAAAAACTTCAAGAAACAGCATTTAAAATGTATTATTTGGTCCCAAAATAATAAACAAATGAAAAAACATCTCAAATATCAGCATGAGATTCTATAGATTCTATAGGTGTGGTGTGAGGGGAGGCCTGACAATCATGGATTTCTGCTTAATAATAGGTATCAGTTAAAAGTTTAAATGCAGCCACAGCAGAAGTTTCTACAGCTTACATCTGTGTTGCAGAAGCCACTGAATTCCTTGTGAGCCTGAAGCTGAAAAATGTGCAGTTTACTTGAGATTGATTCACTTCCAGGCAAACTTTTGAGCTCCATAAAACCTGAGCTGCATCATTTTCACGTCACAGCAAAATGACTCAAATTTGAGCTCTTTCCCGGCAGCGCAGGAGAAAAGTGGAAGCAGAGCAGCTGCCACATCTGCACAGAAGCTGTGCAGACTCAACATATTCCACAGAAGAAAAAAGAAAAAAAACTCCAGTGGTGTGTGTAATCCATCCTGCTGAACCACAGAACTTCCTGCTCGCCAGCGGGGAAATGGTCAGCTGCTCCACAAACACTGAAGGTAAAACTGATCGATCAGCAGCAGCAACAAGGGCTGAACAGTCACAGGCTGCATCTACCAGAGAAGCAGATGCTTCAAAGAGCAGAAATGACTGACTCAGGCCTCCCTACAGACATCAGAAGGAGTTCAGAGAAATGGGTTGCATCATCACTGATTTGATCTCATTTGAAGCCTTAAAACAGCAAATGTTGGAACAAAGATTTTCAAATTTCCACCATGGTTGTTTCCCTTTAATCTGGAAACTTATCAACTAATTTTCTGACTTACACTTGACTCGGATGATAGCTGATGGTTTTCGGGTGCATTTCAGCACCATCTCTCTTTGGCTCTACTCGTGGACTGTTTACCTACATGAAACCGAAGCCTCCACTGGTCAATAGAGCTCAGACTACAAGAAGAAACCAGAAAGCTTCCAACACCAAAAATCCTCCCTACAGATATTCATATGCAGACTTCTGACATTTTCATTGCTTTTTCAGAAATATTTATTAGGCACTCAAACAAAAACTTGACCGGAAAGGAACAAAGTGATTCTTAATGAACTAAACAGACTTCCTTCCTGCAGCGTATCTGCATGCAGCAGTTGACCGTTAATGAATCACATGTGCACAGTGTGTCGCAACTTTATTGCTTTAAGGAGTGGAGTTTTTTTTTTTGTTTGTTTTTTTTTATGTGCAGGTTTCAAGTTTAACTTTACAACCTCTGAGTCCTGATTTCTAACACTCTGATCACATGACTATAGAAAAGACTCAGATGCATTTTTCTTTTGTACATTTGATTTAATCGAATGTATCACCCAGGCCCAATGTAGCTGACAAAATAATGTTTTAAAGGTCCATGTGAGGTCTGCTCTGATGTGCTGGTGCACAAAACAAACTTCTTGTTGGGTTATTTGGGCGGCAGGTGGAGGTTTCTCTGGTCAGCATGGCGGTGAAAGACTGAATGAACCACACCTGTACAAACCAAGAGCTCAGCTGGAGTCCCAGAAAGAGAGAAGGAGGAGGAGGAAGGATGAGCAGAAGACAGAGATTTTAGCTGAGAGGACAGAAAGAGGAGAGTGTGGAGGGAGAGAGGAGGAAATGAGTGATGAGGAGCTTCCTCCCTCCTTACTCAGCAAGCACAGAGGGGTCAGAGGAAACACCGCGACACACACACACACACACACACACACACACACACACAAAAACACAAACACAGCAGGACAGCAGCTTCCATTCAACAACAAGTGTTTTACACTTACACAGTTCAACAAAACTGAGACACATTAGACAAACTTTGAGAAAAATAAAAACAAACTGACAGATAATTAATTTATGAAAAAAATGGCAAAACTCAACTCTGATCTGGATTCTGGATTAAAATCAAACGTGAAACTAGGAAAAAAATGAGTAAAACCAAACATTCAGGAATATAACAAAGCAGAAATAAACAAATGTAAAAAAAAAACATTACAAAAAAAACCCCAGCTGAATTATGACTGAAAAGACCCACTGCTCAAATGTTAATAGGTCAGTTCATCCAAATTTAAAAGAAAAAAACTTTTTCAGTCATTTCTGTTTGTTCTGTTGTTATTTATTCCACGGAAAAATTTATGCCATGGAAAAAGAAAAAGAAATCTTCATAATACTTCAATTGTTTAGTTCTATACACAGACTGTATATGAAAGACGGACACAGCCACCATGGCGTCACCCGCTGGTTTTGGACTCTTCCTTTTCAGACCTTAATGTTAGCGTTTCAGCACCCCTCCATGCTACGTTTTTGAAACCAGAAGTGAGCATATTTGGATGAAAGGGTGAAGTGCTAGGTTATTAGCATTAAAGAGGTTAGGAGAGTTCAGCAAGCTGTATGCAAAAACTGTACAAGGGCAGCTGCACAGACACAGATAGCTGTTAATTAGTGCGTACAAGTAACATCCAAATAAAATACTAGAATTTCGGTCACAAAAACTGAAACACAAAGTTCTTGGATTGTCTGTAACACACAGCAGGCCACATTATTTTTAGTGGCTGGCTGAGGGATCAACAACAGCACTAGAAAGAGTAGCCCACAGACCGCTTGTTCCACACAGTATTGTTTCTTTCCCCTCTTGACAGTAAACAGCTACAGCAGCACCAACGCATAACCCTGCTGGTCCCTTTCACACCATCTTTGAATATTTAGCCAGCAAAAATAAATAAATAAACAATTAGGTGATATAAATTTAAGATCATGTTGCCTTGTATCTTACATTTACCCAGCAAACTGCACCTGAAACCACACCCAACAGTGAAGTTACAGTGTACTAAAACAGCCTGGAACGTATTATGACATCTCTGCACCAAGTTAAACAATGAAAAAAAAAAAACAAAAACAAAAAAACTAGTCTTTAAGTGTTTTCAGTAAAACCAACTGAACTAAAGAATAAATTAGCTCAAACACAAAATAGCAGAGAAGAAATAACAGAAATAACTGCAGCACAAATACATGAAAATTATCGTCTGCTAAAATCAACATCTTTCTAAAACCAAAACTCAGTGTCACCAAGGGTGTTTTTTCTGCAGAACTGTCAGAGTAGACCGCCGTAGTTGGAGGAAGGAGGAAATAATAATAGGAGGAAATACATAGTGGATTATTATCAGAGACACACAGGAGAAAATCTGCTTCACATTCCGGCAACCTAAAACACTAATGCGGGAAATAGGAGGATTTACACTCCATTGGTGAGTCTGTCTGTGTGTGTCTTAACCATTTTTCAGCAGTTTATTAATCCTTTTGAAGAAGAACGTGGGCCATGAAAACATACCCAGGCTCATTCTGCTGCTTACACAGGAAGTGCAGAAGTGTATGACACATACACACACACACACGCACACACACACACACACACACACACACACACACACACACACACACAGGTCACTGAAGAGTGCCATTGTGTCACTCAAGGAAGACAATCATCACCAGGAATGAAAGCCAGAGTGCTGACATGACAAAAACAGAAAAGCAGGCCCGTGAAAGTGTGTGTGTGTCCTGCTGCAGCCTGCTGGAAACTTTGTTTCCCAGTTAAAGTTGCGACACTGCGAAGCAAGAAAAAAAGATTTTTCTAGTAGTTCGGAGATATGTTTCACAAGCTCCTGCTTGTCTGCAAATTCTTAGAGTTAATGTATATATTTCCTTGGTATTTTGGTTTATTTGCCACTTAATCACAAAAAAACATAAACATATGGACCATCCCTTCATTCATTTTTCTGCATCTCCCGGTTTCTATTTAGCCTGAAAAATCCAACGACAACCATGGTGGGTTACGTCAAGCATAAAGATGGTATAAAGAACACATCACCACATATAAAAACTGAAGAAATAGACCTGTTTAATGCATGTGGCAACCTCCAATGACAAAGTGGAAATGCCAAAATCTGGAGCTCCTAAAAGGGCACTTGGAACTGTCTCCAAAAGTGAGTCAATCCCCATAGACTCCCATGATTAAACAACAGAAATAAACATGTTTACAGCCTGATACAAAAAAAAAAATGGTTTTGGTCCATCTGGATCATTTCCCTTTTGACAGCAACTCTTGTATTTTACATGTTGCGAAGAACTAATTAGCAGATAGCTGTGTCTGTGCCTTGCACCGGTACAGTTCATGGATACCGTTTGCTAACCTAGCTTGCTACTGTTAGCTGGTACACCACCCTCTCACTCAAATATGCCCACTTTTGGTTCCAAAAAACTAACATGTCAGCGGCCCAAAAATGCTAACAGTGAGGCTTGTAACACCATCTTTTATATAGTCTGTTTTTTTTTATGAAATTAGAAATGTGGGTTCTCCATTTACATTTTTCTCCCTGCATAAACGAACATGAAAACACTACATTTTATACAATGCGAGCAAATCTAATTAAAAATCATTTTTTGGTTTTCAAAAACCAAAACAGAGACACAAAACATTATATAATAATGCTCAAGAGTACTGACATTTTGTTAAACATTTAGTCAGCACTCCAAAACACAAAAAATATTCAGCTTGCTGTCATGTATGACAAAGAAATGCATCTAATCTTTATGTCTAAGAAGCTATAAACAGCAAATATTTGTCAGTAATTACTTCTCTGAGTAGTCTACTAATCAAACATTGTTCCAGCTCAAGTAATGAGCAGTAGAGCAATCTAAATCTTATCAAAGCCAAGCCCTATACAACAAATCCAGCTGGGCATTAGTAAAACTGCAATGTTACATGTTATCATTCAACATTTTGTCCTTGATATTTGGCCTTCTTTTGTTTTGAGTCTCTTCAGGGTCCCTGCACTGAGTTAAAAACAAAAAAACTATCAACTTTCTGTTGGTTCTTTTCACTATTTAATTTACATCATTTTTGCTAATAACATCTTCAAACTTTAACCATTGTCTTTCTTTAACTAGTTCAAACATACAAACCCAAACACTCAACAAAGAAACTTTAATCTGTTAAACTGTTTTGTTTTGTTTTTTCGTTTTACCAGTCCGCCCTGAATGCATCATCTGCACCTGTGTGACTGTCACCTGACTGCGAGCAAACACACCTATTCTGCGTTTTTTTTTCTCAGCCCAAAGAGACCCTCCTCGGCTCCTGTAACAGTGGCTTAGAAGGCCACCGTTTAGTGTATTTACACCCAGCATTTGAAGCTGTTCTCCTGAATGATGACAGTGCAAAGATGTGTGCAACAGAAGCCTCCACACACACCAAACCTCATTCAAAGATTAAGCGATTTTAACGTGTTCAGCTTGCCTTCTGCCCCTCCTCTAAGTTTCCATCTGTTGTCAGCTGGAGGCATCACGCCCTGCCTGCCACAGCTCCCCTTCGGCCTCCCCTCATCACCTCCTCCTCACCTCCTGTGTTGCGGACGGCTCTGGGAACAGTTCCTCCCCGTCCTCCAGCTCATGGAAGTCGGTCTGCTCCGGTGGAGGGTCCCTGGCTGTGTCCGCCATGTTCGCCTTTCGTTTCTGCAGTTTATTGTAGTGATGATGGCTAACACCTAGCTAAAAGACACATACACACACACAGACAGCGCGAAAACAGTCGACTGACAGGACGATAGGAGGAGCGGGGAGTCAGGAGGTTTTCCCAACTCGTCATGTGACCAACAACAGGAGTCCCGAAGGGAGCCAGAGAGGAGCGGAAAACGAAGAGGACTCACTCTGTCCCAGTTTCCTGGAACCTCTAAAATTGAGAAATGCACATAAAAATTCAGATGTTAAAATAGTATAATTGATGGAAAAAATCTGTAAACATAAGGAATTTACCTGGAAAATAAAATAAATGAAACTATAAAAACCTAATTATAAATGTAGCCTAAAAAATAACATAGACAAAAAGAAGGTAAAATAATCCATTGGAATTTTAGTTTTCTTTATTTTCTTATTATTTTTTTTAATACAAAACAGTAAACAACTACGTACCAGCTAACATGCAGGGGGAAAATACATATATACTGTATATCTTCAAATTTACAAAATTTTATTGAAGACTGTTGAAATATTCCAGTTTAATTAAAAATCGATGGGCAAATAAAAGAAAATAATAATAATTTTAAAAAATTGTGTAAATATGACAGAGCAAATGACAGAAAAATACGTTTTAGTTTGTGTTCTTTTTTATTAATATTTTATTTGATAGTGATAAATAATGAATTAAACTAGCTAGTATGTGGAAAAATAAAGATTTTAAATGGATGACTAAATAAAAGATTTTGTCGGGGGTTTTTATCAGTAAAATAATTTATGTGAAAATTAGAATTAACAGAAAATGTGAAGAAGACCAGGAAAGAGAACATTTAGCTTTTATTTTATGTGCATTTTTATAATAATAAAATAATATATAAAGTTTTAAAAAACAATAGAGTACAATAAAAATAAAGATGTGATTTGGGGATTTATGTCAAATACGTATATTAAAAAAATAAACTGAAAAAACAGATCATAAAGAAAAATCATATTTTTATAATAATGGTGGTTAGAAATAATAAAATTTAAAAAGGAATAAAAACTAATAAATAATAAATAAAAGAATTCTAATGAGCAATTATGTAGCATTACAATTACTGTAATACTGTACACATACTGTAATATGTGTAGAGGTTGTAAGCTGTCTAATTATTGCTAAATAAACTGAAGATGTAAAAAGGAAAATTTTATAGTAGCGTATAAATAAATAACGAATTCCTTCAGTTAAAATGCAGGTAAAAAGATACAGTTTTGTAAATGTATTCTTTACATTTACAAAAGCACCAGAATTACACATTTTTCAGTTATTATTATAAGTTAAAGCTCCATATTTAGTTCAAATTTGTAATTTTTTTAATTTATTTTTACATTTTACCAGCTTTAAATTGCAGTTCTACCCCTCCTATCCTAGCTTTTTGTATGCCGTAGACGATCTTTTTTTCGGAGCCACTGGACAGATGAAGCGTTTCAGCCGGATCACATTCAGGGACGCACACATTCATTTCCTCGCGGTGACCTGCAAGGCTGCTGGCGGCAAGTGTAAACAGGACTTTAACAGCTGGTGGTATCGCGGAAGTTTTACGTTTAAGAGCTTTTTGGAGATCATTCCGTCGTCGCAAGTTCGCTCGCTGTTTAGCTAGCAAGCAGTGTTTATGTCGGGTGAGAGAGGAGAATCCAGCAGACCTTTAGTTCCACTTTTGTAGTTCTGTTAGCATGGATGCTAGCGTGGAAACGGCTAATGTGGGCTCAGAAGAAGACGAAGGAGCAGAAGAGTACGAAGCCCAGCATGTAACAGAGGAGGAAGACGTGGACCTGGACTTGGACCTGGAATTGGCCAAAATGAAAGTAGAAGGTAAAGCGCTGAAGTTTCACAGTAACATGTGGACACTGAAAAACGAAAGTGACCGGTGGGAGCTTTTCCTTCTTTTACTTTGATTTCACGAATAAAGTAAAAGCTTCATGAATCCGAAACTCTATTTTGAACAGTCTTTAGCTTCTGTGGAGGAATCAGATCTGGACTTGGCAAGTCTTTTTGCAGTGGTCTTCCATCTGAAATTGGTCTCAAGTGGTCCAGATGGAAGGGGAATTTAAAAAAAAAAAAACCGAAACTTCCCTTTTTTTTCATTTAGCATAGTTCACAGCTAAATCAAACCTGTCACTCATTTGAAAAACGTGTTTTAAATAGTCTTCCACTTTTCTGGAAGAATCTAGTCCACATTTGAGAAGTCTACGCATAGTGGTCTTTGATCTAGACCTGGTCTCATGTGGTCTAGATGTGGAAAAAAGGTGTGAAATCAACTTTTTTTTGTGTGTTTTTGCAGACAGACAAAACGTTTTATAAATCACAAACTGTATTTTAAAAATAGTTCAGCTGCTCTAGGAGAATCTGGTCTGGGTCTGATGAGGGTTTAAGTGCAGCAGCTTGGCATGTTTTTGTGTTTTCACAAATGAAATTGATTTTAGAAATCATACACTGCCTTATACACTCCTTAAACTCTCCCTGTTACAACAACAATTTCTTCTCTGCTTATTTAGTTTTGTTTAGTTTCCTGATTGTCTCTTGTAGATCTGATACACAAGGTCCAGGCCGTGCAGACAGACAGCATGACATCAGAGTCCGGCGTCAACACGGAGCCTGACTGGGAGAGTCAGGTGGCGGCCGTGTTTGAGTACAGCTCCACCCTGGCGGAGCAGTACAACAAGTTGATGAAGAAGCAGGACGAGGAGGAGGTGGAACACAAGAAGCACAAACAACAGCTGCAGAAGAGAAAGGATGAGGCCACCCGCCAGCACCAGGTGAGACACCCCCAAACACACACACAATACATGCATATGTTTACAGTTCTTCATCTCTTGTGGGACTATAACAGAGTGTCAATGTGTTTTCAGGCTCTTCTGGACAAACTGGAATCTCTGCGAGTGAAACTGCAGCTGAACAACTCCAAGGCCACCAGGAAGAGCTTCTTAACCAAGAAAGCAGAAATGACCGCAGAGAAAAACAGAGCAGAGGAGGAGAAGAACAGGTAGGACGTGAGGATGCAGTTTTGGATTAAAGACCTAAACAAAGAGACATGAGCACCATATTCCCAGCAGAACAAAGATACTGGGAGTAAACATCATTGCATTCTCATTAGTGGTATGCCGTTTTATCTCCTCCACAAGTTTTGAAATGTTCTGAGCGAAGATACATCCCGTTTAAAAAGCATCACTGTCGTTGTTTGACTTGAACAAATGGGGCAAACTTATAACTCTTCAGCCGTCAGAGCAGCAGTGCAGGAAAAACTGCAACAGTTGCAAGTGTCCCGTGTTTTTTTTTTTTTTTTATACAGGAATGAACTGCTGTAAATATGAGCAGTTTGTGTAATGGGATAGTATTCATTGAAAAAAACTCAGATTTTTTTTTTTAAGGCTGTAGGGAAAAATTTATTTTCTCTGATATTAAGGTGGTTAATGTTTTAGGAAAAAATCTAGAATTAACAAATTTATGAGAAAAAAAAACTCACTTCACTTTGTATTGTTGTTTTGCTGCATTGTGATCACAGACTGTACATAAAAGATGCACGTAGCCAAGATGATGTCACCCTTTGCTTAGTGAAGCCTCAAGATGAGCGTTTTTGATATCGCCATCTCCGCTTATAGGCCGAGGGGCTGACAAATTGAGGCACACTCATTGGCTAACAACCTGTCAATCACAAATCTTTAGCCAATGAGCGTACCGTGGTTCATTGTCCTTTTTGACTCTAATCAGGGACCATAATTTATAAAATGAACATCACATTGTATTAAATAAGACAGGAAAGTGTTTTTTTGAGGCCATAGATGAAGGGAGCAGTAGGGTCATTTTTTCATTGACTGATATTTAATCAGAAGTCTTTTTGAAACAAGAGGAGTCACCTCCTGCTAGCCAGTAGAAAGAAACATGTGAATTCACACGGTTCTCTGCTCTTCTCTCTTTCTCCTCCTCGTCCTGCGATCAGGCTGGCCAAAGAGCTGGAGGAGAGTGACAGGAAGCTGACGGCGCTGGCCGAGGAGCAGAGCGAGGAACAGCGGAGGTGGGGGGAGGAGCTGGAGGAGCTGAGGCAGGAAATGGAGCGAGTGAGGAAGGAGGCGCAGGAGGCCCAGCTGAGGGCCTTGCAGGACGAGATCGCAGCTGTGGAGAAGCAGAGAGACGTCGCCATGTGTCGAATCGAGGCCTGGCTGAAAGAGGTTCAGACATCAGGATACAACATACTTTATATTCTAAATCAACTATGTGTCAGGCACCTTATCATCATGTATAATAATAATCCTGACATTGATCATGTCTTCACCTCTCCTAGGTGGGACAGTACCTGAACGCTCTCAGGGTGGAGTTCCCGCAGCAGTATCCTCACGAGAGGCAGAAGTGGGAGAAGAAAGAAGGTTTGGTCAGGAGGAACCAGGCCGAGCTCCAGAGTCGCTTCCAGGAGGTTCTGCAGCAGCTTCAGCAGGGTCGAGAGTTAGAGTCCCTCCCTAGGATCAATGTGCCGTCTCTGCCACAGGTCCCCATGGTAAGAGACATATGTGACATAAAAGAAGTGGGGAACTCTGTGCACAGGCTCAGTTACAAAGCAAAGTTTAAGTACAAGATATGCTACTTATCCATCCATTTTAAGCCACTTCCAGGCTATGGGGGACAGAAACTGCCAAAATCATAAATGAATGACTACCTAAATAAATTAAATTATTATGCTGTTAAATGTGCTACAAATAATAGGAAAATTAATGAAGAAATTCATTAAACTTCCATTTTAATTTCCCTCTTTATTTAATTAACTTTGTATTAGTTCTCCTATCTATTCACATTTCAATATTTTGTTTTATTTATTTATATGTATTCATGTTAAAAAGTAATTATATATGGGTTTATTTTCACATTATTTTTCCTGTGCATCTCGCTCCCCCTGGCTCATGTAAATTAATCATTTTGAATTTCATGAATTAATGCCTACATGTATTTTTGAAATTATTTTAGGTGCATATAATGGCATATTAATTTGTTTACTGAGTCATTTATTTATTTATTTTTTAATTTTGGCAGCCTTGGTCTTCCATAGTTAACTACTTGCCATTATCTCTGTGTTTGTGACTTTCCGTGTTTTCTCCCGCAGGCTGAGCTGCGATTCGATCAGGTGATGCAGTCACTGGTTCGTCCACACATCGTGACCCCGCCTCTTTTACACCCAGTTCACCAACCTGTCCAACAACAGAGGCACCCACACTATTACCAGCAGCGGCATCGCCACCCTCACCCCCACCATCCCCAGTACCGTGCCCCCTTCCACCACCCACCACCTCAGCAATACTTCCAACCGTCCCCATCACTGCAGGACCAGCCTCCACCTCAGTTCCAGCCTCTCAGTGCACCTTCCCCTCAGCTCCTGCCCCACATCAGAGGTCAAATGAGGGTGACTCCTCCTCCCAGTCTGTCCCCATCACCCCCTTTTCAGCCCCTCCACCCTGTAGCTCCTTCCCCGCCTCCCCCTGTCGCAACTGCTGCTGCTGCCCCCTCTGCACCCGCTGGCAAACTGGACAAAGTCCTGGAGAAGCTCGGGGCGAGGTTCCCACAATGCAACAGGGCTCAGCTGACATCTCTGCTCCAGCAGGTAAAGAGCTCTCGCGGCACCTTGGCTGGCATGTCCATGGACGAAGTCATCGAGCAGGTTGGCTTCAAGCTGGCCCAAAACGAGAGGTCGGCCCCGGGGCCCATTAGCCGGCCCGCTCCCCTGGGCCCCATCCAGAGGCCGAGCACTCCCATACAGAGAGCAGCAGCATCACCCAGTGGAGGTCATCCTGTCGGGGCTCGTAAACTGTGCTTGATGTGCCAGAACCACGTGGACCCAGAGAGCCGCCACCCACTGAGCTGCTCCCACACCATCCACAAAGACTGCATCCAGGTGTGGCTGCAGTCCAGCAAAAACAACTCATGCCCCTTCTGTCCGGCAAAGTGACGGAGAAAACAGGCAGTAACACATCAGCCACCACTCAAACCAGTGCCATTCCAAATAATAGTTATATTCCATTATAATATTGTGATATATTCAGTCTTTAATTTATTTTCTGGATTTTTTTTTCTTGGACCCTCCTTAACATCTGTGTTTTCAGCAAACCTGCAATAAGGTTCTAAAGTAAGAGTGAAATGTGAAGACACCATTAGAGCATTTGTTAGCAACATGCTAAACATTGCTGAGTATCTGTAGAATTTTTTATGCCAGTGCACTATCTGGATTTCATTGAATTTTTAAATACATAAGTTTGAGTTACAGAAACGTGTTTGTCTACAAAGCCTTAACAAAATAAGCCAGTCTTCTCCAAGCATTATTGTGTAATGCTATCCTGTGACAAGCTGAGAACTAAATAAAACTGCCTGAAAGTCTTTAAGTGATTTTATATGTACTGCAGTGTTTCAGTCTTCAATAAAGCTCTTTTTGAATCACACTGATCTATAGCTCTTTACAGATAAAAGTTTAAGATAAGATAAAAATCTTAGAAATTTGACAGCTAACCAGATACTTACACTGGATGGCATTACTTTTGCTTCCAGTGACACTGTGAGGAATCTTGGAGTCGTTTTTGACCAGGATATATCTTTCATTAAATGTTAATGAAATATGAAACAAATATGTAGGACTGCTTTCTTGCATTTGCGTAATATCTCTAAAATTAGAAGCATCCTGTCTCAGAGTCATGCTGAAAAACTAGTTCATGCATTTATTACTTCTAGGCTGGACTATTATTGTATTATTGTTTTATTGTATATAATTATTGTTTAATATGCGCGTTGAAAGACATATCCTGGTCAAAAATGACTCCAAGATTCCTCACAGTGTCACTGGAGGCAAAAGTAATGCCATCCAGAGTAAGTATCTGGTTAGATGTCATATTTCTAAGATTTTTAGGGCCAAGTACAATAACCTCAGTTTTATCTGAATTTAGAAGTAAGAAATTAGAGGTCATCCAGGCCTTTATATCTTTAAGACATGCCTGTAGTTTAGGTAATTGGTGATTGTCATCTGGCTTCATGGATAAATACAGCTGGGTATCATCTGCATAGCAATTTTCCGACTGAGGACCATGGCCTCGGCCTTTGAGATGTTAATTCTCATCCTAACCACATCAACCTCAGCCACAAACTGCCCCAGTGCGAACTAGAGATCATTACTCTATGAGGCCAACAAAACCACATCATCAATGCATCATCAAAGCCAAGATGAGATTCTGTGGTCACTGAACGAGACTCCCTCCGTCCCTTGGCTCCTCCTAGAAATTCTGTCCATAAAAATTATGAACAGAATCGGTGAAAAAGGGCAGCCCTGGCGGAGTCCAACACCCACCAAGAACGAGTCAAACACACTCTGCCCCTTCTTGAATGTCCCTGACTTTCACGCAATATTGCAGAGGTGTGTCAGCCACGACAGCCCCACAACATCCACAGCCTTGAGAAACTGGGTGAATCTCATCCAACCCCGGAGCCCGGCCACTAAGGAGTTGTTTAACGACCTCAGTGACAAATCATCCCCTTCATCCTCACTTCCACTAGAGAAGGCGTGTTAGTGGGATTGAGGAGATCCTTGAAGTATTCCTTCCACCGCCCTATCCTCAGCTGAGATCAGCAGAGTCCCATCCCCACTATATACAGTGTGGACAGGAAGCCCTTTCCCCTCCTCAGTCATCTGACGGTTTGCCAGACTTACTTCGAGCCCGACCGAAAGTCTTGTTCCATGGCTGGCCAGGGGGACAGGCCATGAACCCCTGTCTTTCAGTGCATAAGCACAGACAAGTCAGGACCTGTTCCCCGACCCGGAGGTGCAGGGAACTTTGTTAGTGGTTAGAACCTTCCCAGGGAAATTTTTGAAAAGAATTGCAAGGCCAGGTGACCTGTTTTTACCATGACTGTAAATGATCTTATCACCCAGTTGGTTTGACCAGAATTTATCATTGCCATTCATTTGCCATTCGAGTGAATCTCTTGGAGAAGAAAACAGTGGGCTTTTTCATTTTTACAAAACAAGAAGTTTGATTTTCTTTTTATAGAATCTCTTAGGCCCCCTACAGTTAAGTGAAACATAGGAAGCCGTAGAAGTAAAGGTAGATATACAGCTCCGGATTCATGCGTCCTTTGCAAAGACGAAACTGCCTGACTCCAGCCTTACTGAAGCATCCCCAGATTATCACCGATCCTCCACCAAATTTCACAGTGGGTGCGAAACATTGTGGGTTGTAGGCCTCTCCAGGTCTCCATCTAACCATTAGATGACCAGCTGTTGGACAAAGCTGGAAATTAGACTCATCAGAGAAGATGACTTTACTCCAGTCCGCTATGGTCCAATCCTTATGGTATTTTGCAAATTTCAGCCTGGCTCTTTGCATGAATCAAGCCACGTACAAGGTTATCCTGGAAGAAAA
>VUQI01037900.1:0-13178 GCA_015106735.1 Paratilapia polleni | reverse complement strand
TTGTCAGTAGTTTATAGAATAAAACAAAAATGTTCATTTTACTCAAACATATACCTATAAATAGCAAAATCAGAGAAACTGATAATTTTGCAGTGGTCTCTTAATTTTTTTCCAGAGCTGTATGTGGTTATGAAGTGAGGAAATTTAATTCATAGTCACCTAAGTGGTTATGAATTAAATTTCTCACTTGGATAAAGTTCCATGGAATTTGATTCACACATTTATGTCCTTCTCAGTATGAACTGTACTCAAATAAGTATATAAAAAAGCTTTAATTCAGACAGTAGTTTTGTTTTTAAACAAATACCTCAAAAACTAAAAACATTACAGCAAACAGCAAAATAATACCAATACACTAAGCTAAGGCAGTGAACACATTTTACCTGCTACACACACTCATAAGCATTGTAATCAAAAATGCACTTGTTTTTAGAGTTTTCTTTACCAAGTAAAGCAGTATTATATTAGTAATGAGTAATGAGCATTTGTAAATCTTCTTGCAGCATGGTTCGTATGCCTTAAAGTCCATATGAATAAACCCTATTTTATCAATAACAGAGAGATAAGAAAGTGCCATAAGATGCTTAAATGCTGTGAAATGGAAAGCAGAATCTGATTAGTGTTTACTTATTTGCTCTTCACAAATATGAGAAGAAATTTTTGAGTACTTATAAAATGTTGACAGTGAAACATGCCTGTATACAAATCTAACTGGGCCAGGGCCAGCTATCCTGTCAGCTTTGCATACACACACATACACACAGAGCTGTCCAAAGCTGACAAGCTCAGCAGGACAGGGCCTTCTTCCTCTTCATCATTTATTCACCAACACAGCACACTGTGGCCAACACATCCTATAGAGCAAACATTTATTCTCAGCATTCTTCAATTTCCCTCACAAAGCTCTTTTCAAGCTCAATGCTTAGCCTTTTCACTATGCAATGTGCTGGCAATATTGGTTCCATAAGCCAGTTTTCATTGCTTGTATATTGTGATCCGGTCAAATACTGCTGAGAGGTGATATTGCGGTAACTGAATACATGCATGCATGGACAGTATTATGTATGAATGGACAGGATGGAGTCATGTATTTCACAATGTGTCCCCTGAAGGTCTTAATTTGTCAGCCTAAGACAAAGAGCACTGAACCCATGGTGGTTTTGGGAAATGCTACATATCCCATGAAGTGTATTTGAAGTTCTGTTTGAACACACACTTAGGTCCATAAGTTTTTAGACAATTGTACAATTTTTGTAATTTTGCCTCTGTAGAGAATTTTAAATCATACAGCCAAGATGAGATTGAAGTGCAGACTTTCAACTTCAAATTGAGGGGTTTAACAAAATTATTGCATTGACTGTTTAGGAATTACAGCCATTTTTATACAATATCATGTCATCCAAAATCAGAGGCTTAAAATTAATTGACAATCAGTTTCACAGCCAGATGTGGCCTGTTCCCCTGTTACTCCATAACAAACTAAACAGATAAAAGATCTGGAGTTGATTAGTTGATTAGGAGTTTTTAACATGCATTTGGTAGTTTTTGACTGGAACTATGAATATGAGGCCCAAAGAGATGTTGATCCAAGTGAAGGAGGCCATCATTAGGCTGAAAAATAAAAATGAACCCAGAGAGAGAGCAAAACATTTTTGAGTTGGCAAATTAACAATCTGCTACATTCTTAAAAAGAAGGAATGTTCTGGCTAAGCAAGACTAAAAGGCCTGAAAAATGCATGACCACATAATTCTTTCCTTGATTAAGAAAAACCCCTTCACAACATCTAGCCAAGTCAAGAACAGTCTCAAAGAGATAGGTGTATTGTTGTCAAAGTCTACAATTAAGACTTCACACCTTCACAAATGTAAAAACAGAGGGTTTACCACAAGGTGCAAACCAGTGGTTACACCCAAAAAGGCCAACAAAAAGGCCAGATTAGACTTTGCGAGAGCCTGCCCAGTTCTGAAAAAAAAAAAAAAAAATGGACAGATGAAACCAAGATTAACTCATAACAGAATGAAGAGAAAAGGTGAAGAGAAAAGTATGGAGAAGGAGAGAAACGGCTCAAGAGCTGAAGCATACCGCATCATCTGTCAAATGTGTAGATAATGTTATGGCAGGGGCATGGCTACCAGTGGAACCAGGTCTCTAGAGTTTATTGATGATGTGACTGCTGATAGAAGTAGCGGGATTAATTCTGTAGTGCACAGCACTATACTCTGCTCAGATCCAGCTACATGCTGCAAAACTGATCAGATGGCACTTCACAGTGCAAAAGGATAATGATCCAAAGCTTACTGCAAAAGCAACCCAGGAATTTCTCAAGGCAAAGAAATGGGATATTTTCAATGGCCAAGTCAGTCACCTGATGTCAAACCCAATAGAGCATGCTTTTCAGTTAATGAAGATAAAACTGAAGGCAGAGAGACCCAGAAACAAGCAGCAAGCAGGTGGCTGCAGTAAAGGCCTGGCAGAGCATCTCTAGGGAGGAAATGCAGTATTTGGTGATGTCCATGGGTTCTAAGCTTCAGGCAGTCATTGACTGCAAAGGATTTTCATCCAAGTATTAAATTTAATCCTTATGTTTAAAATTAACTTAGTTTGTCCAATTACTTTTGAGCCTTTGAAATTGGGGAACTATGTATAAACCTGGCTGTAATTCCTAAACAGTTAATGCAAAATGTTCTTTGCAAAATCATAGCTTTTCTTCACATTTAAATGAAATGACTGTTGTAGTTACACTTCTCTTTCCCTTTCAGCTGTGACCCAATGTTATGCTGAGCTCTTTTGGAGGCTCTGCTACTAAATTTGGTAGCAGTGTCATTAGTAGTGTTTATTTAATTTATCTGCATACCTACATTTACCAGCTGTATACTGGTGTCTGTTTAGGTTGTGCTTTAGGTTTAGGTTATAACTATCTCTTATTTTTGCCAGCTTTTACAGTAACAGAAGGGAAGTTTACAGTGTTCAGAGATACAGTTGCCAAAATGAGGCACAAATAATGTGAAATGGGATACATTGTTTTCAGTTTACACTCCTCTCTTGTCAGACCTTGTCCATGGAATTTTTGCTTTCATGGTTGCATCTCATGAGTTATGCCCTAATGGTATTTGCGCTTGTGTGCCTGATAGATAGTTTCCCCAATGCAAATGGAATTAAAGCAATAGCAACATCATCAGCAATGGCCCATTGACACTGCGGTGTAAAGCGCAAAGAATGGATACAGTATCCATGTTGATGATTTCCCTCACGTGTTTTTTTGCTCATTTACTATTTACTGTTTTTCTGCCTCATATATTCTGAAACAGGAAAAAAGATGCAATTATATCGAATGACTTAAAGTAGCTGCAATTAATTATGCACACCTTGGCAACCATATCAGAGCAGCACAAACATTTTTTAAAAGCCTTTATGACATGTCTTGCTTTTGCATCAGGGAGCATATGCTGGATATGTGAGGGAACGTGTACAGTAGATTATCAGCATTTCAAAAAATAATGTGAGGCAATTACAGGCTTCCGTTGGTGTAGTTGTCATGCATCTCAATGAGTTTTACTAAATAAAATATACGGTACCATAATGGAAATGTTAGCTGAAGCTCTTTGCATTTGGGTCTAAACACACACGAGGAAACCTTTTGCAAAGGCACATATATACCATAAACAGGATGTTTTACAGCTGCTCAAACCAGGAGGCAAGTGCATTGGAGGACAGTGATAAAATAGAAGCTGTGCAGTTTCTATACAACACAATATAATTCAGTTCCAAACAGCCATGTTTATATAAGCTGAAAGAGTAATGATCAAATTTATATTTTTCTATTGAAGTATCAACACCAGCTGAGAAGCATCATGAATCAAAAAGGTAGGCAACATGGGGAAAATACAGGAAATGGCTACAGTACTTTATGGCAGTAAAGGAACCAGAAATCTACAGGATACAAAGGATATGTGCATGTATTTTAATATGGTGAGGAAAGCCAAGGATATGCTGATCATTGCTGCCATATGTCTTTATAAATCCAATATTCCCTCTGTTTTGACATCTTTCTATTCACAGCAATCCGAATGTAAGATGCTCTTATTGCAGATATACGTTTAGCCATTTAAAACTGAGGCTGTGTAAGAAATAACAAATAATAATATCTCTTCATGAAAGTCAAAGCTGGAGATAATGCCAGGTGTGACTCACAGATTGACAGTCACAGGAGATGCTCCAGAGCAACATGAGTAAGATGGTGAAATGAAGCGCCTCAAACTGCGGGGGTTTTATGAGCTCTGTGTCATTCAACCACCCAGTGCCTGTCCGACCCTCAGGGGAGCGGAGGAAGTCCCTCACCCGAAGCTTGAAGCTGGATACATGATGACATTGTCCCCCAGTTTGAATCCTGCTGCTCTCCCTGCTAACCTCTGACATGAGCAGCTCAGTTATGCACAAAGGTCACAAAGTTCTATTAGAGCAGGGATGACGCTGCAGACTTTTGCTCACAGCTCAACTGAAAACTTTGCTGCCTAAGTCACAATGTACCAGGCGGGCATGTGTGGCAAATGCTCAGAAGCACCAAGTTTTGGAATATTAGTCATTTGAGTTACAGAAGGATATAACAGGCTCGAGGCTGCAGTTCGGACATATGGAAAATAGAGTTGTACGATTTAGAAAGGCATGAGTGGGAATAGGCAAAGGCCATTAGGCTTTTCTGCACTAATTTTCTGCCATAAAAATTTCACCATCCTCTCATTTGAGGATGTCAGCTGAATTGCTGCAATAACTTAATTGCACCCATCTTACTTATAATTTAGATATCAAATCTGGCATGTTAGGGAACTATGATGTTGCTGCACTGGAATTTGTACTATTCACAGTTTTGCAACATTATCATTTACTTTAAGGAGATTGTCTATGAAAGACACTTTCATGTAAATTCATTTTGCTGGAAGTTATGTTTTTGATGTTCCTCCCATGTCACTTTCCATAAAGCAGGGACATATTGTTTTACTGGGTTTATTAACTGTACTGCTTCTCCAGAATAACTCTTTGAACAAATCTCCTTACAGTTTTGCAAGGTGTGCCAGTGTTTCCAGTAAGAAAATCTAGGCCTACTATGGTTCTGCTTCAGGACACATGGGGCACCCAATGGTATGCTGCTTCCTAAGCAGGACAGATAGAAATACTGTCAGACATGGTCCCAGTCTGTGCACACACACACAAATCCCTTCTCTTATATCGTATAGCTGTTTGTGTATACAGCTCACCAGAAGCAGCTTAGCTCCTTGTCGACCTTGAGGGATCGATGCAGAGGTGGTACAGCAGAGCTGAGTGGCCATGTGGAAGCTCATAAATAAGAATGAAGGACAGCCCCAGGGGCCCAGGGTGAGGAGGGTGTGGGGGCCATCAAGAAACACCCTGGTATAGAGAAGCATGACATAGACACTTGGCTGCCCAGCGCCCCCTCACTCATCTGGAGATTAATTACGCCTGTTTCCACATTACCATCCAGTCCCCCCCTCTGGGAAACCTTGACTCCTTAAACCCCATATGCACTTGTATTCCTCCACCCACAACTCTATCCAGCCCCAGACTGTGGGCCATGTCAGGGAAACAGTCAGGTCACTGTAACTCAATCTAGTCTTTTATAGCGCCATGAAATCTACCAGGCTACAGATTGAAGTATTTATGCTACTGATCGGATGCCTTAGAGGCTGAGAATTCATATTCTTGTCATCAAATATCATTTAACACAACCTCTTTCTTCCCACTGCATATCTGTAATCATATATGCAATGCAGGAGTAGGCGCTGGAACTCTTTTGCATTGGCCTTTCCCTGCATGATGACAGTGCTGCACTCATCACTCACCACACTGCCCTTAAGCTTAAGCTGCCATTGGATATTGATAGGGCCTTTGAAAAATCACCCTCATAGAAAGCATTCTGCCAACAAGACCCATAAAGTAAGCTGTGGATCTATAAAGCGGATAATGATGCTTAAAACCTGGCACACCGTACACGGTAATAAATCAGCCACCAATTATGTGGTAATTGTGGTTTTCTGCAACAGTGCAGTCATTTAGGGCAAAACCTGGCGTTTTACGGAAAATTCTTAGCTCAAACTTTTTACATGTCTTTTCTTAGAGCTTTTAATAAAATATTTGTCACTTCCAAGTGTCGTAATTAAAGCTTAGCTTGTGTTAACCTTGCTTGAATACTTTAATTTGTTACATAATGATACACAACATAAAATTATTTCTGTAGACTCTGAGCCTTTAGTCAGTTATTATTGTTTGTCACTGACATAAAGCAAAATTCTTAACTTCTTTTATCTCACGTACCCATCCATTCTTGAGTTCATGTAGTTAAAATACTGAACTAAGTCCATTTCTACAGTGTAGCTATAAAACTGAATGCCATGGCAGTGAGAAACGCTGACATTTCAGCTAACTTTGTAATAAAGTATGCTGTGACAAAAGTGCTGACACAGAATCTATTATTCAGTTAACAGTGGTGTAATATGAGAATTGTGAGTTCTGGTATAGGGATATTCCTTGAATTGGGAAGTATTTAGCAACCTGGTCTTTGGTCACTGGCATCTTTATTCCATTCATAATTCCTAGAGGCTTCCCTCTGTCATGCGGGGTAAATACGTTTTTAGAGATGTTCACTTTAGACCCACTTAAAGTCTGTTGTTCTTAGAATAAAGCCTGCTACTAAGGTTAGGAAAAAAAGTGTTCCCTTGTTATTTATAATATATTTATAATATAGTCATAACTATTTTAAACACAATGTTCTTTTTCTTTCTTAACCTCACAGTGACACATAAATGTGTTTATGACTTTATCTCTGTCTTCCACAATATAAAATATTCACAAGTGAAATAGAATATGTGGGCGAGGGAGAGTTTCATGGCTCATTTAAAAATACTCTATCACTTTTAATTGGATCACTTAAAAGTAAATGGCTTGGCAAACACAAATCTAAACACAGACCTTAGATCACCATTTATTATGAGTCATGTACCATGGGTTAAAAATACTTCAGTTTTTACTAGAAAAGAAAAGATTTTCAATTATATCGAGATATAAATGGAGAGTTAACACCCAGGATTACATCATTTTTTCCCACTGTGTCTTTAATTTATAGGAGGTTTTATATATTAACCAACATACCCTTTAAAAAATCTACAGTACTGTGCAAAAATCTCAACCCATCCCTCATTTCTTCATATTTTGCAAGGAAAATGGGAAATAATTGCAGCAGTTTATTGTAACATGTGCAAATGTAAATGGTAACACGGTATATAAGGCAAAAACAGAGTTTCTACAATTCTAATGAGCTTGAAAGACAAATTTTGGTATGACCACCTTTATTCTTCCACACGATGAAAGATTTAAAATTGGTTCTTTGCTAAGTTGTCTGTTATGTGTAGACACAACACTGGTTCATCCCTTGAGTTAGGTGCCTTTTTTTATATTTGAATGTTTCACAGATCAGTGTTAAGTGACTTAACAAACAAACAAACAAACACACAAAAAACATTCCTCTGAAAATGGTCGTGTACAATGACTGGTCTGAAAATGAGTGAAAAAGCAGCCAATGTCCAAAGAAAAACTTTGGAAGACCATCAGAAAAACTGGGGAACTAGTACATGAAAAATACATGAAACTGGAAGCAAAACATAACAAAATGAGGGGTGGCTCAAAACGTTTGCACAGCACTGTAAATCTAAATGCTCTGGGGTTAGATCATAAACTAATCTGCAATTAAAAAGTAAAACACAGAATTCATCAAAATAATATCAGTGTAAGAAAAGTAGATTTCCAAATGGTTTTACAATGCAAATTGTTAAATATCATATTAAATATTATTCACATATTAGCAGGAATTTGAAAGGCTCTAAAATCATTATTCTTTTTATGTTGTTTTGTATCAGCTACATCTCCTGTCAGCAGCTTAAGAGAGACAGATAGCTCCTATTTTCAGCATGGCTAATTATATACTAGCAAAATTGTTAAACTCGTTTGTAGATCATGTTTGACTAATTATTAAATGGTATCTAGTTTGCAGGTGTTTCCCCTGAAGGAGCAAGGGTAATTAAACACACATTTTTACTCCTTTGAGAAACTAAACCTGGTACAAAATATAAAACTGTGGAAGATAGAAAACTGGCTCCCCAAGCCAGATTGGGTGCACTCTCATCATGACTGTAACAATGTAACTCAGTTTGCAATGCAAACCTCCAGACTGATGTGTGAATTAAGGATAAGGTTTGATAAGAGAATTCAATCTGATTCTTTCTTCAGCTTCAAATCTGCCAGAACCACTGAAACTTGACATAATCAGGGGTTATCTTTTCTTCCTATCCAAGCCCAATGAAAAACTGCTGCTTCAACAAAAACTCATAACTTTGTACTTCTGCTGATGCTTGAACATTTACTAGCTTTATCTACAAATTCTTGCATGACTCAGAACTTTTTTTGTGTTACTTTATTCTCTTTTTTGCTCTGCTCATACCCTTCAGTGCCTGTCTTTGCCTTTGTATCTCTGCTTCCATCTCTCTGTATCTCTGTCCGTCTCACTTGCTCTCTCTTTTTTTGAATCTGAGCTTCAGAAGCCTATAAGGGAAAGATAGCTGACAGGCTATCTAGGTTCTCAGTGAGAACATGACAGATTTCCTCTATTCTCGCCTCCGTGTGCATGTCGAGGCTGACTCTGAGCCAGTGCCGCTGTTAAGATTGCATTGTGACTGCTCGCTGTCAAAAAAGAAACCTCTCCATGATCTCTATTTATTCTTCAGGAAACCTGTCACTTAAATATCACCTTTACTCTCTAAGATTGAATAAAGTTTGGAAGTAAGGAGAGAACAAACAAAACTTTCATTCTGTTTATTTACCGTTAAAACACCTACCTAACTTGGCTCAAACCTGGAAACCTCTCTACACAGGAGAATAGTTTGGAACAGTATGTCCCAGTACACTGTGGACTGGACTTTGCACACCTTTCACCCACCCTCTGCACTGAAGTAGGAAAGGTATATGCTCAGTACTTCCTTTTTGCTTGGGTTATGTATTGATCCAGCCATAGGCATGCTGCTCTAGAAATAGAATCAAAAGAGACACAGTCAGGAGGGAGGTACAAATACCTTTCAGGAGCCGAAAGGAAAACAGCCCATACTCTCTGTTTGTGTCCCTGTCTATTTCCTGATCCAGAATGAGATGACCTCTCTGAAAACAAACCTTGACCTTGCACAATGGGGACTTTGGTTTACTCACTGCTGGTTGGGCCTGGGTTGTGAACTTCTGGATCTGCTCTTAAGTACCAAGACCATGCCATAAATCAAAAGGGGTAATGGTTGTTCTCTCCTCTTCTCTCAGGTTATTAATGATGTGTGCTGAGAGAGGACAAAGCCAGAAGCCTGCTGCTCCTGCTGGGAGTGTGAGCATTGCCTTGTATTTAAAACTCTTAATTCCATATGGCTACATGTATGTGTGAATGGGATGTGTGTGTGTGTGGATTTAGTATGCACATGCATGCATGCATGTTTTTTTTGTTTTGAACAAAGCGATCACTTTGACATTCCAAATAAATAGCCCTTCAGTCTGCATTATGAGGTAACAATGCAAATCTCAAAATACTTATATTTGTACAATGGAATGATTAAAATAGGAGCTGGGAGCAAAGAAGGAAAGGAGTAACAGCACTGCGATATGCAAATACACTGAAGTTTTCAGGTAGGGAGTTAAGCATAATGGCATGTTTTACTTTTCATTTTAGTTGCTTTGTTTTCACCAGTAGACTGCGATTTTTCTGAGCACCCCAGCCCCACCCAAAAAAAAAAAGAAAAAAAAAAGAAAAAACAGCATCTACAGATTCTGTGTGAAGGCTCCACCACAGACAGCAACACTCACTGAGACCGTGCAAGGTCACCACTGACAGTAGATTACTTGTAGAGAAGGATCCCTTTTTATATTTCATTTTAAAGTAGGGTTGTAGTCAAAGTGCAAAAAACAATGACAGCATACTAATATGAATATTTTGCTTACATGACCATGTAAGTAAACTAATTTAAATGTAATTGATGTGAGTTAGGATCATTTTAATTATCTAAGTAAATAAGATGTTAAAGGAAGGTTTGTTAGTCTGAAAGGTCATGAATATCATTAAATTATTGATTCATGGCTTTTACTGATAAGAATATATGATTCTGACAGTTTATTGCCTCAAGGGGAAAAATGATTATATCACCGCTCGTTGATATTTTAATATAGAATACTGTGCAAAGGTTTTGAGCTACCCCTCATTTCTTTATATTTTGCTTCCAAGGAGTCAGGCTTTCTTGTATTTTTTAAAGTGGAGTTGAGCAATAGTTCTCCAGGCTTTCTGAAGGTCTTTCAGTGTTTTTCTTTGGACAATGGCTGCTTTTTCACTCATTTTCAGCCCAGACTTTGTACCTGACCATTTTCAGAGGAATGTTTTTCTGTTTGTTGAGCCACTTAACACTGACCTATGAATCATTCAATTATATAAAAAAAAAAAGGCACCTAACCCAAGGGATGAACCAGTGTTCTGTTTACATATAACAGACAACTTAGCAAAGAACCAATTTTAAATTGGTTAAAACTTGGCATATCTCAGCATGGTGTGCAGTGTGTCCTTAAAAAAATCTGAGGAAACTGTACAAGTGGAGGACAAAAGAAGAAGTGGCAGGACTAAAAAACTACCTACAGCAGATGAACAGTATCTGAAATTCATGTCCTTAAGAAATAGGAAAAAAACCCAGCAAAGACCTGACACAGGACCTGAGAGATGCATCTGGCCCTATGGTCGATCCATCTACTGTTCACTGAAGCCTCATCAGAAATGGTCTCAGTGGAAGGGTGGCTGTCAAGAAGCCATTCTTAAGAAAGGGAAAGAGGGAGAAAAGGCTGAAGTTTGTCAAATTACACAAGAACTGAACTGAAAATCAGTGGCAACAGGTCTTATGGAGTGACGAATCCAAATTTGAAACTTTTGGTTCAAATCATGGTCACTATGTACAAAGGAGGTCAGGAGAGAGGCACAAAGCAAAGAACCAATTTTAAATTGTATCTTTCAGCAGCCTGTTGCAAAAACACGTAATTTGTACCCATTTCTTTAGCTGAATATATGAAAAATGCCAAAGACAAAAAAGTTTGACAGGAATGAAATTGTATTTTTGCACTACTGAGCTTTTAGCCAAAAACTTTGCACATCTTGACATGGTGTGCAGTATGTTCTTAAACAAGGAAACTGTACAAGTGAAGGACAAAAGAAGAAGTGGCAGGACTAAAAAACTATCTACAGCAGATGGGCAGTATCTGAAAGTCATCACAGAAGCCTCATCAGAAAAGGTATCAGTGGAAGGGTGGCTGTCAAGAAGCCATTCTTAAGGAAGGGAAATGGGGAGAAAAGGCTGAGGTATGCCAAATTACACAAGAACTGGACTGAAAATCAGTGACAACAGCTCAGATACAACAGTGAGTGTCTACAGCCATCTGTAAAACATGGTGGAGGCTCTGTTATGTTTTGGGGCTGCATTTCAGCCAGTGGTGTTGGAGATCTTGTAAAAACTGATGGAAATATGAACACAGAAAAGTCAGATTTTGATCCACCATGCAATACCATCTGGAAAGTGTCTGAGTGGCAGTGGTTTCATTTTTCAGCATGACAGTGACCCCAAACATACTGACAATGCAGTAAAAGCATACCTGGATAGAAAAACACAGACAGAAAATGGAACAAAAAACATCCAAAGAAGAGCTTTGAATGTCCTTCAAGAAGCCTGGAGAACTATTCCTGAAGACTACTTAAAAAAAATTACAAGAAAGCTTGTCTAAGAGAGTTCAGGCTGTGTTGAAGAATAAAGGTGGTCAGACCAAATATTGACTTTCAAGCTCATTAGAACTGTACAAACTCTGTTTTTGTTCCCATTTTCCTAGCAAATATAAAGAAATGAGTGGTGGCTAAAGACTTTTGCACAGAACTGTACAGTGCTGTGACTTTTGCACAGTACTGTCAATGACCAAGAAAACAAAAGGAAGATTTTGAGAAATAAACAGAAAATGTTGCATTACTTACTAGCAACATTTCAATATTGGAGTGTGTGTATTAGTTGAAGAGTCTTAATAAACTGAATATTGAGGCTGTATTATTGTAGGGAGACATGCTGTATGTTCGTGGTTTATGTGAAATTTTTCAACACAGACAGATCAATTTTAGGCCTTGCATACATTTTGTTCATTTAGCAGATGATTTTGTTCAGAGTGACTTGCCAAAGTAATTGCTTTCAATCGCCATAGAAGCAAAGGCTAGAAGTTGTCCAGTGATGCAGTAAAAATGCAAAGTTTTTTCCCTGCAGAAAGTTCACTTTAGTAAGTGCAACAAGTCAATTAGAAACAGAAAAATAGTGTTGGGTTTTGATCATAGCTTGGGGATTTAGAGCAACAGTACCTCTATTTCACTGTAGGCAAAGTGTTGAACTGGCAGTGTTGGGGTTGCTACTCAAAAACGTAATGCATTAGACATTGTTTGTTACTTTTTAAAAGTAATTCATTACATTAATTAATTACTCACTGGAGAAAGTAATGCGTTACACTGCTCCTTACATTACTTATGTTACTTTTAACATGGCCTGAAATGCATTGTCACTTAATAATCAGTTACCAATATAAACTGTGGGCTGCAAATCCCTGTCCTAATGAGGACATACAGTGCTGTGAAAAAGTACACTATATTGCCAAAAGTATTCACTCATCTGCCTTCACATCCATATGAACTTGAGTGACATCCCATTCTTAATCCATAGGGTTTAATATGATGTTGGCCCACTCTTTGCAGCTATAACAGCTTCAACTCTTCTGGGAAGGCTTTCCACAAGTTTTAGGAGTGTGTTTATGGGAATTTTTGACCATTCTTCCAGAAGCACATTTGTGAGGTCAGACACTGATGTTGGACGAGAAGGCCTGGCTCGCAGTCTCCGCTCTAATTCATCCCAAAGGTGTTCTATCGGGTTGAGGTCAGGACTCTGTGCAGGCCAGTCAGGTTCTTCCACACCAAACTCGCTCATCCATGTCTTTATGGACCTTGCTTTGTGCACTGGTGCGCAGTCATGTTGGAACAGGAAGGGGTCATCCCCAAACTGTTCCCACAAAGTTGGGAGCATGAAAT
>VUQI01037891.1:4716-18970 GCA_015106735.1 Paratilapia polleni | reverse complement strand
ACTGTTAGTCATTAAGCTTTCTTGTCCACTGGCATCACTGAGATAAATACAGCTGCTGGGAGGAGGGGATACAGCAGAATATATAAACAGGATGCATCCAAGATATTTGACTGGTGTTAAGTGAAGTATGCGGATATACATTAAAGAGTTTCCAGGCCTTCTGTGCAACATGAGGCCCCTATTATGTAACAGTGTAGCTGACACTGTAAGCACACTGTAGTTGTCAAATGTACATCATCCATAGGAAATATTCAAATCCCTTGATGCTTTTGCATTTTTCCATCTTTTGGCTTCAGTACAAATTGAAGTGTATTTACAGGCAATGCCATCTTAAATTTTCAGACAAGCCTTAAGCTATTGTTGGAAATTTCTACTTATTTAGTCAGTAACAGCTGCAAACCCATAAGGCCAAAGTGAGCAACCTTGGGCTCTATGGATAAGAGATATTATTCTGAATTATAATAAGTCAGCTTTTGTGATTTTAAAATTGTAAATAAGAGAGTAAATAACAGACATAAAACACCAAGTCAGTGAAATTGATGTTACTGAATCTAAAATTTCTCAGCTGCAGCTCCGATCTGATGTAACAGAAATGAAGCACAATGAAAGTTACATCAATTTTAGTTATAGTAGTAGTAGGTGGCCTCTTCAGTGAATGTGTTTAGAGAGGAAGTAGTTAAAATGACTCATTTGATCGAACATTTATTCTTGAAGTAGTAGCATCTTAATTTATACAAAGTTAATATAACTTCCATCCACATATTTTCTTAACCATTTATCCAATTCAGGTTTATGGGAGGGAGTGTGGCATGGGGCAAGAGGTGGGGTATACTCCAGACAGGCTGCCAGTCTATCACAGGGCTAACACTGACAGACAGACAACATACATACGGCCAATTTAGAATTGCCAGTTAACCTAACATGCATGTTGTTGGACTGTGGGAGGAAGCGGGGGTACCCACAGAGAACCCACACAAGCACAGGGAGAACATGCAAACTCCACACAGAAATGCCCTTACCTGGATTTGAATCCAGGCCCTTCTTCCTGTGAGGCAACAATGCTAATCACCCCACCACTGTGCCACCCTGTGTGCCAATTAAGATATTAAATGTCACTAAACATTCACTAAAATCAAAGAGAAAGGATACCTGCTTTCTTAAGAAATTAAAATTTTCAGAGCCTGGTATTCATATGGTGACAGAAACTGGAAAAATTAATCATACAAAACAATCTTTTCAAAAAACTGAACCAAAGCTTCCAAGTAAGCACATTTTTTTTTGCTGTTTGTGCTGTCTGCAGCTCATAAACTCGCTGATGTATCGCATCACAATCGCATACACAAACACCTACACACAAGACTCTCTTATTACATTCAGAGCTGGATGTGACCCACACCGCTCGCCTTGTTCTGTCAGTCACTGCGAGGTCGGCTCTCCCTGCCAAACAGCAGCTTGCGCATCACTTTCTCTGCAACCCTCCTACTATCAGCACACTGAAGCCTTTGGCCAACAACTTCCTGACACTGATGCCGTTGGTGTTCCACAACGCTATGACTCAGTAGAACCACACTGATTTCCCATGACATTTGTGTAACTTTAGGAATCAGCTGAGCTGTGTGTCCTCCGAGTCCAGTTTGCTGCACTTGCAGGCAGTAAATTGTTTAAATGTGTCTACATTTAGTGTCAGCGACATGAAGAATGGTTCTGAAATGAGAAAATGGGGTTAGCGTGACTTCACACAGTGGTTCATGGTCACAGTTGTATAAATGTTTTGGATCATTATTTTGCTTGAACAGCTTGTTATTCAGGATGTCAACTTCAAGTTCTGTAGGTGGGTGGCATCCAAAATCACGCACAGGCATTATCACTGTCATTTTTAAAATGTCTTTAAACAAAACAAAACAAAAAAAAAACAAGACATTACTATCATCAGTAATGACACCTCGGCATAAAAAAACAAAAGTGGCTACACGCTTCATACCCACAACTTGAAGGCAACACCGCACCCCCTGCTGATTACACATGGGTGTCTGCCAACAATAACACATGGGGGTGCCAAAATAAAAAAAAAAAAAACACTTTATGACTGCATGGCCACCTTGTTTTCAGGTTGAACTGGACCACCCTGGCGCTTGAGTCTACTAACACTTAAAGTGTTACCCATCAAATCATTGCAGGTACTCTGTAATAAGAAGGCTTTCATTTTCCTTTGGGGAGCAATGTATTTTTTTTATTAAATGGAAACTAAACATGTTACATAAAACATAGTTGGAAAAGCCATTTCACAAATGTGGGTGGAAGAAAGGGGAAATACCTCCAAATGAGAGTTTGTTTAGTTAGCATGACAAAATTCCTTCCACTTCCTGAAATGAAGAAAGTCGTTCTGTAAAATGAAAAGTTCATTTGAACTACTACAATGATAAAAAAAAAGAAAGAAAACAAAATCTTTGTACACAAATACATAAACTGGAGACAGTAACAGTGTGACGGAAACACAAAAACTAGTTTAAACTGTTTTTAAAATGGGGATAGTCATATTCATTAAGTTTGCTTTTCATTATCCGGCAGTGAGAAATACATATGAAGACGGAAAATATTGCAAATCAATCCATAAAAAAAAATGAAGTGCAGAAGCACATGGGGTGCTGGATGGAGCATAGGAAAAAACTCAGAGTCAGAGTAGGTAGCAGATTTGCAGGTTGGCATACAGTGGAACATATAAGTGAGTGTGTGTACTTATATGTATGAATTCACTTTTGGAGACTGTTTCCATTCAGTCTGCATAATTTTTCTTTCTTTTACATTCATTATATAAACAAAAGTATTGGGCCACACCTCTTAATCTTTGAATTCAGGTGTTTTCAGTCCCATTGCCACAGGTGTATAAATTATAAACTTTAGCAGCTAGCCATGCAGTCTGCCTTTATAAACATTTGTGATGGAATGGGTCATTCTAAGAGCTCACTTCCTGTGAGGCAACAATGCTAACCACTGTGCCACCCTGTTACTATAACTTAAATCTGCCAATTAAGCTATTAAATGTCACTAAACATTCACTAAAATCAAAGGCAAACGATACCTACTTTCTCTTTGATTTGATCCCTGGTACTGTAATAGGATGCCATTATTGCGATTGTGAAATTACTTTCTTTTGCAAATAAGAATACAGGTGTGCCTTAAGATTCAGACCTGCCCTTTGGCGTGCCTTTGGAACAAAATGCTTTGTTTTGTTTTGTTTTTTTTATTTAAAAAAGACCCCACCAAAAAAAAAGGGGAAATACCTCCAAAGAGCAAGTTTGTTTAGTTAGCATGACAAAATTCCATCTAATTTCCATCTTCCTAAAATGAAAAGAAAAAAAAACCAAACAAACAAGATCACCTCTGTAAAATCACAGGTTCATTCGAATCACTGCTAATTGTACAACATACAAAAGACTTGAAAGAGATCTTATAGACAAGTGCAGCTCACATCTTTGTACACAAATACATAAACTGAAGACAGGTGGAATTGAAAAACTCAATGTGATGGAAACGTAACAAAAGAAACATTCTGATTATGTTACATTTACATTCTAAAAGCATTACATTTGATAACCTAATATAATAACATTCCCCAGACTTTTATATAACGTTATAGTTACGTTACTAGAATACATCATATTTAGGTACTTCTATAACACTACTGCAATGCTTCAGAAAAGTCTCCATGTTGTCTGGTTATTTGCTCTTTGACTACAGAGCAATGTTGTCATAAAGTCACTAGTTGGCAAAATTGCCACGTTAAAGTGATGTACACATTGAACCAAATATAATGCTGTAGTGCCAAAATTGTGTGACAAAGCACACTGGTATGCCTGGAGGCAGGCCCAGGTATTGTGGGATTTTGTGTCAACCAAACATTGTTATTGCAACTGCACAAAAGGTAATGAATGAGCTTTAAATTGACTATATTAGTACACATCAAAGTGTCTGATTGATAATTAAAAGAGATAGACAAATTCACCACAAATATTTTTACAAAAATATATAATATCTCCATGTGATCTGGGTATTTTGTGACCACAAAGCAATGTTGTCATAGAGTAATATATTTGCAGAGATAGTACAAAATGACCCTTTAAAAAAAGGTGGGGAATTAGGTACTGGGGCACCTGTTTATTTATTATTACACTAATCTCTTACTTCCCACTAAGAGCTTTATGCATCTCACACAGCGTCTGCGTTATGGACGTCCCTTGGGGGTCTAGGCCTGTCCAAAAAGGTCACTGGGCCCTCTCATTTGAATTCTACTGATACACTTCTACAACTACATGTTAAATTAAGTCATACAGTTTGGTAATGAAAAGGTTAAACACCCACATCGCCGATATGTTATTGCAGCTCAAGCTCAAGTTAATTATTTGGTTAAGAGTAGGTTAGTGCTCCTGCAGCAGTCACATAGCCAGCATGACTGAGGAGGACACTGAATTTGGAGCAGATGAGCTTAGGCAGGTCAGACTCTGGAAAGCACCCCTCATATCTTTTTGGAACTAAAAAAAGAGGTCATTCATCAGCTTGTGCAACTATACTATATGGACAAAAATATTGGGCCACACTTCTTAATCTTTGAATTCAGGTGTTTTCAGTCCCACTGCCACAGGTGTATAAATAAAAGCACCAAGCCATGCAGTCTGCCTTTACAAACATTTGTGAAAGAATGGGTCATTCTAAAGAGCTCACTGAATTCAAGGGTGGTACTGCAATAGGATGCCACTGTTGCGACAAATCAGTTTGTGAAATTTCTTCCCTTCTAGATATTCCACGATCAGCTGTAAATGGTATCATTGCAAAGTGGAATCATTTACAAAATACAGCAACTCTGTAAAGTTGTACAGAGTAGGGTTGCCAGTTGCTGTAAAACTTGCCAACACTCTGCTGACTCAATAACTACAGAGTTCCAAACTTACTCTGGCATTAACATCAGCACAAAAACTGTGCACGAGGAGCTTCATGACATGGCTTTCCATGGCCAGGCAGCTCCTGTAGGTGCAATGTGTAGGTGGCCAAGCACTTTTGCTTTCTTGTGTGAAGCGAACTACAGCTAAACTGCACGTGTCATGCTAGGTCCAGGTGCTGCAAACATGCTGTCAAAAGTGCTTTCATCTGAAAATATATAATTAAAAGAAGAACTGATGATATTTTTGAAGACAAACAAGCTATTTTCTGTACATAATAATGAGAATACAAAATAAATTGGCCTGCCCTTTGATGCGCCTTGGCACAAAATGCTTTAAAAGAACTACCCAGAACGAAAGGGAAATACCTGCAAAAATACCGGTTTGTTTAGTTAGCATGATAAAATTCATTCCACTTCCTCAAATGAAAAGAAAAGAAAAGAAAAGAAAACAAAACAAAAAATATGTGACCTCTGTAAAATAACAAGTTAATTCATATGATTACTATTTATAATACAACATAGAAAAGACAGGACATGTTGGAGAGATTATGTCTATTGGATGGCTTGGGAATGCCTCGCTGTCCTCCCAGATGAGCTGGAGGAGGTGGCCGGGGAGAGGGAGGTCTGGGCTTCTTTGCCACCACAACCTGGACCTGGATAAGCTGTAGAAAATGGATGGATGGATGGATGGCATAAAATCAGTTGATGAGATTGTAAACTTGTAGCTTTTCCCCGTGGTTTGGTTTCTTTTCACACAGAGAAAACTCCAAGCAAACTGGAAGTGAACCAAAATGCATCGCTACAAACCAACTACAAACTTGCAGTGTACACCTGGCAGTTGGGTTGAACTGAGGTCAAATCACACCATAAACGAACTGCTCTGGAGTTTGTTTGGAACAGGATCGACACCACCTCCTCCAAAGGGTCTCGGTGTGGTTGTCTGCACCTGAGTGCGATTACCGTGGTCACATCTGCACAAGCGAGGAAAACTAACTGTTTGATTAAAACAGATTAAAGACCACAGGTGTGAAAACACCCTTAAAATAGGGTGAACCCTAAATCTTTGCATAAATAGCTAAAGTCGTATGTTTTCTTCTCTGTGTATATCCCCCCCCCCGAATTTCAACCTATGGACACAGAAGGTTGGGAGATTTTGTTATTCTTACAAATAACCTAGCTACCACTATTATCTGCTGCAGTTATATTCACTGATATATCCTGTTATAGCTGGACGTCTGTATACCCAGCTATATCATAGTAAACAATAGCTTAGAGGTGGTCAAAAAATATTAGCTACTGTACATTAGAGTACCTCTCTTGGAAAATGCTTGTGAGCCAGCAGAAGGTTATGTAATATTTTTAAGTACTTTTGTCTTATTTGGTGTGCACAGTCTATAAGGGATTACCCTGATCACTCACTCACTCTCCCTTATAATCTGCCTATGATGACGTTATACTGCAGTTCCAAGGCTCCAGTTCTCGCGAGGTTACGGAAAACAATCCAGACGCTCTCTCTCTCTCTCTCTCTCGGTTCCCCCTCCTCCCCAGCCCTCCCTTCCCACGCCCCAATGCGCTGTGGGATAGTGGCACTATAAAGTATATCCTCTCTCGGAGACAGATAAGAAGCCCGAGACAGGAGGGGGATGAAGATGGCGGACGCCAAGCAGAAGAGGAATGAGCAGTTAAAGCGATGGCTTGGCTCGGAAACGGACCAGGAGCCTCCTGTTTTGAAAAAGAAGAAGACGAAGGTGAAGTTCGATGATGGCGCCGTGTTTCTGGCCGCCTGCTCAAGTGGCGATACCGAGGAGGTGCTCCGAATGCTTGACCGGGGTGCTGACATCAACTACGCCAATGTAGACGGTCTCACCGCCCTCCACCAGGTTTGTGTTAGCTTGCTGTATGTGTTTATGTCAGCCACTGGCACCATTAGACACAAATATCGGCTGGGTGGTAGCAAAAGCTTGCCCTGGTACACCTGTCAAATGGAAGCCATTCTCATCCCGTTGTTTACCTACCTAGCACACTCGTCCTTCTCGACGCAGGGAAGGGATGAACCCGCTGGCTTCTTCCTGAGGTTGGTTAACTAGTAAACAGCGATAACTCTGCATACACATTGCAGAGTACGAGTGACAATACGCAACAAAGTTAAACACTTCACTTCCAGGACTAATTCTACTTTATGCCTCCACAAACTAGCCGGAGTCTGTAGGTGCAGTCTAATTGCAGTACTGCTGCATTTTCAGATTGAAACGTTGGCTCATTTTATGTTGCAAATTACAGTCAAGCTGAACGTGAACCAGTGTTTGTATGGTCCATTGATATTGTCGAATGTGATTTAGTGTGTTTGGAGTTTAACATAAATTGTCGTTAATTGAGATGGAGTTGATGCAAAATGAATCCAGCAATCGATGACTGCTACCTGGCTAGCAGTAAAAGTCGTTTTGTTGATAAACCCTCCTCCGCGACTGTGGCTACTCTCTGGAGAGGAAGCAGAAGCTACCACGCTAACTAGCGTTAGTTATAACGTCATTCGGATACAGGCTCATGTTACCATAGCAAGGCAATAACTGCATGTTACTCTCACTTAATAGCCCCCTGACATAAATATTGGGCATATTGGTTTAACTGTGATAAAGGAGTGAATGGTAACACCGCAGTATTAGCCCAGCGGAGTGTATGCTAACGCTACTTTAGCATGCTAAGATAAATGTCGGTAGCTGTTGGGGCTGTAGCTGAGGTCAGTTCATTCATTAGCTGGCCTGAGAAACGGCGTCAGTGGTAACTTATGGTCTTCAAATTTGACGCTGTATTGTGTCTGTTTAATCGGAAACGTGTGTGTGTGTGTGTGTGATGTTTTGCTATACCGGGATGTTAGCTGTGCCAAGCTAATCATTTGCCCGCTAACTAGGGTAGCTACTTTTACTAGCCTCTGTACTTCCACAGCCAAAAAACTGAAAATGGCACCCCAGCTTGGTCGCTTTTAGTCAGTAACGACAGGTACTACCACTATGTGTGAAGTCATTTTAATCCAAACAGGGCGATTTACAAGCTTTATAAAACACCAAGGGTCCAGTGATTGAAATAACGTACTGGTTAGTGCAGTAAGCTTACATAAAGTCATGACCAGGTTGAGTTAAATGCAAATGGCAGAGAACGTGTTCCTGTAGTTTATGAATTAATTTCTTTATTCTGTTCTGTGCCTCAGATGTGACCTCATCTCTCTAGTATTTACTATTAAACAAGTAAAAACGTATTACACAATAAGTTTTAATAAGATAAGGTTTTTCAGTTTGTGCTAATTGCATGTAGTGATTAAGATTAAAAGTCCCTTGCCGGCTTTGTACCAAGGACATTATTATTGGGTGGAAATAAATATTTTAATTTGAATAAATAAAAGCTCCAGTTATTGCTGGTGGAAACCTGCATTTGTTCCTCTTCTTTGCACTTGCGTAGATAGTGTTTACATGATGTAAGGATTTAGAAAAGTATTCACATTAAATGTTTTATGCTTGCATAGATCTCCCCTGATGTCACCTCATTACTCATGTCCACATGTCTAGTCTTAGTAATTATGAGCACTGCTTTGTGCACCACCTTGCTACATGGTGTGTTTGTCGTCCAAGACTTATGCCATGACACAGATTAAAAGTTTTAAAAGCAGGTTTTCAGGCATGGGTCATCAGCTTTATCCATATGTGATTTCATGCACATGGGTGATTTGTCATTGCATTTATTAATACTGCTGGTAAATCAACCTTTCTTCATGCTCGTAGTCTTCTATAATTAAGTCTAAGAATTAGCATGGCTCCCCCTGTGCAAACTCATTGGGTGGAAACGTTGCCTTTTTTTGGGCTGATGTCCAGGGATGAGCTTGAGTGAGGAAAGAATTTGCAGTGCCGCTCTCCGGACCTAACCATCTCTGGAGACGAGAGGCTGCTGTTAATGTGTGTGTGTGTGTGTGTGTGTGTGTGTTATAGGCAAGCATGTGATCCCTGGGTTTGGGGTCTTACTAAGGAGTTGAGGAAGGGTGATAGAGGGATTTGTGTTTCAAGAGCTAATCCCAGGTTGAGCTGTTAGTTTTCTTAGCTGGAGTGAAGACGTGATGGGCAGCCCGAGTCACCTGTTTTGTTTTAATGTCTTTGTGTGGCTTTTCTTATTGATTTTAGACAGACCTAAAAGGGGAAAAAAAAATCCACAGGATAACAAAACTATCCTGGTGAGTGACTGACCTCTGCCTTTTTTATGAAATATGCCATGTTGTGCCATGTCTGGGTGCAGCAATATTGCTCCCATCACTGGTGACCGGTGCAGGGTTATAAATACCACCACCACCACCACCACAAGTTCTCCTAACTGGGTTTCAGGAGATGATACTAAGTTTGGGTATGACTCAGAGTCTGTAGCTTTGCTTTGTAGTGCAGCCCTGGTATAATCTCACATTTAGGCAAGAGGTTGTCTCTGTGTGAGTCATGAACCTTGTGTCGCTTTAAAAATGACCTGTTGCTGATGGACCTGTAAACATCCATGTGTTTTTTGCAGACCTCTTACACACATGGATGCTGTTTAAGATGAAGTTTAACCAATAATAATCAGTGATGTTATTACAACTGTATACAAGCAAGAACACCAGGGTGAAAAGTCAGGCTAGAGAACTTTGAAATCCAGTTGCAGCTCACTCGCATAAGGATAAACATCACATATTTTCTTCGAACTGGAGGTGATATTTTAAGTGCCGGTAATATGTCTAAACAGTGGTGTGCTATATAACATTAGCCTCAAGGGCTAAAATGTCACTGCTACTTGCTGCAGGACTTGCATTGTATAGGCTGTGTTTTTTCCACATATAAAAGCCTTTCCTCCTTCTTACACCAGTACATTAGCTTCATCAGAAGTCCTCATTCATTCACTCTCCTTAAAGACACTCTCATTGGCTGTTGTAACAATGCTGACATAATCTTAACTGTAAATATCAAACATGTTTGATATTATTGGGACAGCTCTTCTTAGTCTGCAAGCAGTTCCAGAGGTTAAGAGTGGATCTGTAAACGTCTCATGTTGCCTCATATATTGGGCCAATTATTGGTACCCACCAAGGTCCTTGACAAGATTCTTCCTGTGGTGAAACGGGGCTAAAATGTCCCCAGACTCCTGTAGTCTGAGGCGGCATTAATAAAGCTTATGTAGTTTGAAAGTCACATTCAAATTTATGATGTGATTTACTGAGACAAATTGGTTCACCCAAACACAGACTGTACAGATGCAGGTTGAGGGTAGAGAGGATGTGGAAGTGAACGAGGGATCCCTTGGACAAGTGGAGATTCCAGATCCCATCGGCTAAACTCGTCCCAGAGGGTCGCATTCCAAGTCCTGTTGTCCTAGCCCATGCATTCCTCGCATGACGGTCGCTGGAAACCATAGCAAAGAGGGGGCAGAGAAGACATTCCTCAGCTGTCACCTAAACCCCTCCCCTCCAGTCATTCCCTCTCTGGCTTGCCTTTCCCTATACAATGCCAAGGGCCAGCTGACTGTTGCTCACTGAGCTCCATCAAAGCAATTAGAGTGGAGGTAACCGGGGCTTGTCGCTTCACACAAGAAAATCTCCACACTGACCTACACCTGAACTTTTTCTTTAGCACTCAGGGTCTCTGCTGATTCCTCCCCCCAGGACTAGGGTGACAGGACTCAGCTCAGCTTAACATGTCAGATTTGGGCACTACAATGCCCATACTCTGTTGACATTACACACCCTCATTATTGCTCTGAAGTCTATGAACATTATCTTGCACTGTCTCCATGACGACTCGAGGGTTGCTAGTCACTTGTGTTGGTGGATTTGCATGGACGGAGTGGGAGTTGCATAACAGACCGAACAGAGAGAGACTCTCTGGCAGTGCTTACCAGTTTGAGATGAGAATCAACCTCACGGATCTGTAATGGAACAGTTACAGACTGTAGTGGAAGATGATGTGAGATGGCTGTATTTCTTTTCATCCAGCATCAGTCATTTTAACACATTACATAATTGCTTTGGATCTCACTACAGCCCCAAACATGAGATTCTCAGCTGTGCCTGAGGCTTGCACTTGGCCAGTGAGAGCAGCAAAAAAAAAAAGTGCCTTTGACATATTGCTGTCCCCCTGATAAAAACAGCATGGCATTCTGTTATGGACCCTAGGCCTCGTGTCTCTCTGCTTGAGAAAGAAGATCCATCCATCTGATTTGGAGAGGGCCCAGGAAGGCTGATATCTAAATATCTGGGCCGATACTTAGCATTTGTTATTTTTCTGCAGATTTTTTGATAACATAAATTCATTTAAAAATGTGCCGATTTGGCTGTCATGCCATCCCCATTCTGTGGTCTCGAACAGTGTCCCACCTACATGGCTATCTCGTTACACGTCATGAGTAAAAGCGTATCCGCATCGAGCACAGAGTAGCACATTCAGTCTCAAGCAGCTATGGTGAGCTAGCGGAGCTGTGATCTGATAAAGTTGCAATAAACATCAGTCCTCACTGCTGAACCTGCATCTATGAGATAGTGGCTCCATTTCATTGCTGACAAGCATGCATAGTTTCCCTGTTACACTAAAATGCCTTAATAATGAACTTTGTTACAGTGAAGGCTAGGCTAAAACTACGGCCAACAGGCTTTCCTGCCATAACATGTTCTTAATAAATAACACAAATGATTGAAGTCAAGTTTTATTTTATTGTATATGTTGACAACAAGATTTATTTATTTATTTTTTTTGCATATTGGTTATTGGTCTCCTTGATTACTGTTTTGTAAAGGGCCTGAAAAAGCCTTAGAGGTCAACCCTACATTAGAGATCTACCCTTTTACTCTCACCTGTTCTGCTAGCCCACACAATAAAGGTGCAGGTTATTGACTTACCAAGAAAGGCTTATAATTCTCAAAAATAAGTCCAGCTTGATGATCTGCCTGTGTAATAACCCCCCGATCTGATGGCTGTTAGATAAAGACTACCTCGGATTACATATTTTGGCGATGAGGTGGAATGCACAGGGCTGTTAGTATTTCGGCAGCTTGTGGGGTGTACAGTGTGTGGCCTGAAAGCTTTAGGAAAATAACCACAGATGACAAACAAAACTTTTTTCCATGTAAATTTAAGTAGGAAGCCTGTTAAGATTTGGTACAATATGTGAAGCATTTTAAATGCACTGCGTACTGATATGCCTGGTCATCAAAAGCAACATGATTGGTGTCCTTTTGAATGCTAGGGAAAGCTTTTGCTTTCAGGTAGGTTTAGAGGGTGTTAGATTTTTTTTTTGACTGCACATTTGTTGCAGAGCATGACTGACATGAATCTATTCTTAACCATGAAGGTTTGGATAGAAAAGACAAAACTCAAAATGACTTGAAAGTGCAGCATTTTATTTGATATTTAATTAGAATAAAATGCTTTAGATATACTGGAAGCAGGATCTTATGAGTGCAGCCATTGAGTGTAGCATGTAACAATGCATGGCACAAAGGGGCTTTGATGTGTATAAGGGATGTTTGTTTTGTTAAATTCATTCATAAAACTAGTTGTAGCTAAAGAATTATTGGGGTGATGAATGCTTATTGACAGTGTGATAAATAAAACTGCATTTTAGAATGTTGGCTTAATAAAACATAAATGTTTTCTTTCTTTTTACTCACTTCAGTATTTAGGGTGAAACAGGTTCTCCATGCCTAGCAGTTACTGCCCATCTTACAAGAAGTCTGCTTTCAGATCACTTTTCTTGCAAAAGGTTGCACAAGGCTTTGAGGTCCTTTATTGTTTAAGAGTAAACATACAGGAACTAGCTACTCACTCATGCATTTCTAACATAATGCTGAATACATTAAGATTTAACTTAATAATTCATGGACATGAATCTAGACAGTCTAGAGTTTATTGTTCTTTGTCTAGACCGAAGAGTCTGCAGTCTGTCACCTTTGAATATGTTTGAATGTGTCTTGTTATAGCTAATCTTCATACCTAATTGCTGCTTACTATAAGAGTTGTGTTTGTGTATGATTTCTAATGATACATCACTGTTTAATATTTCACAATCCGGTCTAAAAGCATACCACGGAAAACCTACTGTGCAGTCCGCACGAAAAGACAGTATACTCTTATTTAGCCTCTGGTTGCCGTTTTGCATAAATTTGATAAATGATTATCTTCTCTGACAGCGTTGCAGTCTTAGAAAGCAGAGGAAATATTATTGCGTCATGAGGTTATTAACTACATGAAGCAAAACAGGGCTTGTAGAAGTAAACTGTAACCACCCATTGAAGTCAAACAGATGACAAGAATTAGTGCAGTGGTTGACCACGATGAAAGGTGTTGAACTTTACACAGAAGGAACCAGTGCTTGGTTGTACTGTATATTCGCATGTGAGATAACCCTCAGTTTAACTTATGACATAGAACTGCAAGACATCAAATACAATAGTGGATTCCTGTCTGGAGTGAATCACTGTAGCACTATTGTAACCTCAGCCTGCTTGATGACATAGAGCGTATATTGGAGTCCCACAACATATTTTACCTTTGTGTAATTGGCAGGTCTCTCCTTGTTAAGCTGGCTCTCCTTGCTGTTTGATTCAGCCTCCTTACCAACCCCATAATCATCAGCAGGAAGTCCCTGTGGTGTTTGCGCGCCAATGCTTTGCAACATGCCAGGTCATCTGCTGATTGTGACACGTCTGTGTTGCTTCCTTGCACACTATGTCAAGATAATATGTCTGACTTAAAACTGAATGGCATGAATTCACATCATTAAAAACATTTGTAGTTAATGAATATATCAAGTCAGAGTATATGTATATTTGTATTCAGTGAATATTGTAGGGCTGCTTGAGTATTGGGGGGGGTGTTTTTTGACCATAAAGCTCATCTTGCGAAGCCATCCGCCAGTGTCTCATAGCCTTCACCCTCCACTTCAGGAGATCTGTGGTATACAAGGATGTCAGCAGACCTGCATGGTAGTCATGATAGAGAGCCAAAGCCAACAATCCCTCCAGACACCTCAACTGCGTGTCGCCGACTCTTGGAAATAAAAGCAGCCGCCAGCAACCATTAATGATCCTTCCACAGGTTCACCTATGGAAAGCAATTATGACTTTTATGTCTCGATGGATCTTTGTGAGGCTTTTTTCCCATTTGAACTTTCAGTTTTGGTTTTAAACCATCCTGCTATAAAGGAAAGAGGTGCACTTTATTTATAACACAAGACAAAAGGAGAGCTTTGTAGTGAAAGGGGGGGGGGGGGGGGGGGGTTTTTTTTTTTTTTTTTTGGTTTTGTTTTTTTTTTATTTTTTAA
>VUQI01037886.1:1874-14131 GCA_015106735.1 Paratilapia polleni | reverse complement strand
TAGCTGTAGGCACTAAAAACTGCTTGCTTAGGTTTATAAAAAAGAAAGTGGTTTGGATTAAAATATGCCCTTTGAATCAGTAAACCTCTGGAGCCACATGTGGGATTATTTGGGATTATTTGCAGCTACTGCTAGATGATTTTAAACAATTGTATATAGCTACGAGTCATAGTAAACATGATGACAAAAAATATAAATATCTATATTCGAATTTCATTCCACATATTCATCTTTCATTCACTATACTCAGCTTATATTGAATGAAACTAGATAATATCTTCTTCTAATTTCTGCTTTCCAATCTTTTTTTTTTTAAAAGAAATACTTCACTATTTTACATATATAACATCAAGCTACTGACAGCAGTTAGCTTAGCTTAGCAGATATACTGGAAAAATCTACTCTGGCTCAGTCCAAAGGTAACGAAATCTGCCTATAAACCCTCTATAACTCACTATTTGACTTTATATATTGTTTGTATAATGCACAAAAACTGAAAGCACACAAATTACTTTTGTTGGGTTGTTTTGTGTTTTTTTTTCTGAACTATTTAATTATTTAATGATTAACTTCAGGTTTTCTGACCTAACTCTCAGTTACAAAGCGAATTTCTAAAAAATACTCAACTGCTCCTTATTGAAAAATTTAGGAATTTAATGTAAGTGGCATTTCAATGCTTCATTGCAGGGAAATATACTAAGGGTAAAGTGAAAGTACCTATATGTAATATGAATGCTCCTAACTTTTGCATTTTTATTGTGCATAAATGCAACATTTGCAGCATTTTAATGTTTGAATTGATCACTGTTGCTAATTTTAACTACCTTTTACAAGATTGAAAGAATAAGCTGATCAGGCATAACATTATGACCACCTGCCTAATATTGTGTTGGTCCCCCTTTTGCTGACCATACTTTTTATCCTCTAAAACAAAATATTGCATGAATGTTCTGCATATAAGGCAATAAGTTGACTCACAGCATGTCTCCCTCCACAGAGAAAACAAACCTGTATGTCCCCCACTCTTGATCCCACCTCTTATGTCTAATTATATTGTAGCCCCACTAATAATGATTATTATACAAATTTGGATGATTAAAATTTAATCAAAATCCAGCTTTTAGAAAGAAGAAACAGGTAATGTTTGCTGGCAGAGAATAACACCAGCCAGAATACTTACAGCACAATGCTTTGCTGGGAGATTCACTCCATGTGGGTGTGAAATCGAGCTGTAATATTGTTATTTATGCATTTTCCTATCATGTATACATTTTATCATTCCAGTGCTTTTTCTCTTTTATTTCTCTGGGTGTCATTGTTGTCTTTAATATTCAATTTATTTATCTTTGCTTGTCACATTGATTTTATTGTTTGTTCGAGGAATAAAATTCTTATTTACTAGGCGCTTGGGGTATAATTTTCCAACTGCACAGTTTCCTATTCTACAGTTTCCTCTTTCTGTGCCTTCACTTGTGTTTATCACTGGGGAAATGCTCTTCACTGAAATGAATCCAGTAATAGCATCTGGTTTAAACTGACTTGCTGGTTCCAGTCAGTGTCACAAACTCATTATGATGTTTAAACGTAATGATTTGTAGTGAGGCGAAGACATGGCACTGGGAGCTTGTCCCAAAGCACGACATCAAGATGAGCAGCCAGGCTAATGCTCATGTTTTCCTTGCTGCTATTAACGCGTTGAGTAATCTGTTCACCGAGAGGCTGTTTTCGAAAAATGAGCAGATGGTTGAACAGGATGAAGAGAGGAGATTCAAAGCAAAGAACTGTCAGTAGTTTTAAGTGTAAATGCAAAAAAAAACATGGTCTGGTGGGAAAAGATAAGGCCTAATTAATTTCGTTATCAAAATTATGGACAACAAAACAAGAACATCATTTGTTTAATTTAGCATAAAACTATTGCAGTTCTTCAAGGACCCTTTCACTAGCGTCTTATGGCCCTCTGTCTCGAGGGCTTTTAGCTATCTATCACTGTCAAAAACAGAGTAAACACAACCTCCATTAGAAAACATGGCAGGGAGATGATTGACTGGGCTTAATACAGCTACTGTCGGACATCATAACCATGAATCATTCTTTTTCACAAATTCCACAGCATCAATGTGATTATACAAACACACAGTAGGTACCATTCAGCACACACTGTCAGAATCAATAAGCAGACGTTATTGTTTTTTTTCCTCACACCACAACAGCTTTCTCGATAGGGATGATAGCAGCCCAAGCCTGAGGCACTGACATATTTGTCTCTGTTGTGTCTTTGGGCTTTGACAGTCAGTGTTTGTGTATGTGTTGCTTGTGCGTGTGTGACTGTGTGTATGAGGGTGACACGCACTCTGTGAGGTTCACTGCCTGAGGCTGCGGGAGGAAGACAGCTCAGATCCATCTGTGAATGAGACAGGGCACATCTGCATATGCAGGGTTCAGGCGGCCATGTTTGTTTGTTTTGCAGGGATCCCACGGGTGCACTGATCAAGAATACCTGCCAGTTGGATTGTGCCAGATGAAGACATGTAGAGCAGGAAAAAAACAAAACAAAACAAAAAAACGAACCATGTCTACTCACTCTTAGAAAATACTGCTGGTGATAAAAACACGGTCTGGAAACCAGAGCCAGTGCATTGCTCTGGACAAGGAAAAAGTGCTGCAAAAAAGGTGCTTTTTTAATACTGTAAGTAAATGCAGCAGCAGTAAATTAAATCTACAGAAATTAATATAAATTAACAAGGGGAAAATGGAGAAATAGGAATGCAGATGACTTGTGGGATCTATAATAAGGGTAACGGAAGCTGTTCTGGAGCTGTGTGGTGGGTCACACACTGTCACACACTGCTACTAATGTAAGTCTTCTCTTATTTAACTGATCACTTTTTTGCAGTACAAAAATGTCAAAAGTCTCCAGTAGCTCAATGAGAGGTTACCTTTGGTTGTCTCTGACCAAGCAAGAACCAGCTTATGATTATACAGGACAGTAAAGAGTTTCATTAGGTTAAGTTATGGCTATTCAATCAGAACCACTAAAGTCAAAAGAAGATGTGGAAAGCATAAGTTGAGGGAAAGCAGCAACAAGACTGAGTAAAGAACAGAGAATGCACCAATGACAATAGATATGGCACTGATTAAGTGAGATACAGCATGAAAAGGAAGAGCTGAGGTGGGTTGCAAACTGGCTTTCAGGTGTGCAGAAACTGCGAGCAGGCTAAAACAGCTTAAATAGCGCGCCCTACATGAGATTTGTTTATCAGCCGAGCCAATAGCCGATGTGAGCTGATTAGGATCAGCTGACCTGCCAGGATTGTAGCTGAGCTTGACTTTGTGGCCTGCTTGAACTGACACTATGCTCAATTTATGCACAATATTTCTCATTTTTTCCCCACAGAGAAATGGATTTAAGGATTGACTGACTGACAGAACAGTGGCTGCTTGATTTTCAGTCAACACACTAATGAATGTATCTAACTCTCTCAATTCTACTAACAAGCTATCTCACTTTAGTCTTTCTGTTTATTATCTCAGGGTGGTAGTTGTTGCAAATAGTGTGGAGCCATCATTTTTCATGTTTGCCAAAGCACATTTGATGTTTAGATCAGGAGCAGAATCCTATAAGGTTTGATTAAAGAATAATTGTCTCTACAGATACTTTTAGAGGGAGAATATTAATAGAAAAAGGGGAAAGATTTCTCTGTCTGAGGCTACTCTGTGTGTACTGTAACTCTTTTTCAATAAAATATATCGCAAATAAATAAATGAAAACAAGTGAGGGGAAACATGTCATCTCTCGTCATTCGGTATATGCCATATGTGTCATATCATTTTTGATTGCTGTTGATGTCTGACTACTGCTCATCCTAAGTCTGTTTGGTACATATTGTCATTTCTCAGACTGTTTCTCTTCATACATGCTGTGCACAAGTTTTAGTTTGTCTTCTCATCATGTAATACTATTGGAGAAGCATCTGATTGTTTCTAGATTTATTCCAGATCATGATAATGACACAGAATATACAGAAATAGTCAAAGAACAATCCTCAGACACAAGTAGAATAAGGAGCTGAGATGGAATGAAGTTAATTTCTAAAGAAAAAAAAAATTCTGTGTCTTAACTTTACTTTTACTGCCTAAAACAAGATGCCCTATGCAAAGTTGATTAGAGATAACCCAGAGAATAAGACAAGCCATTGTCGTCTATCAAACATACAGGGTTAGACAAAAGAAACACTAATACTAAATGCACAATTTTGTACAACTACATTACTATTAAAACTTCCGCTCATAAAAACCAATAGGTTCTACCAATAAAAAAACCCCCAAAAAACGATGAGTGTTCTTGCCCTTTGCAGCCCCTTTTGGATGGAAAGCATTATTTGACTGTGCCTTTCACATCACTGCTGAAGAATAAAACTGTATTTTAGCATGTCATTAATCCTGCAGGACATTAATACTATGGTTATGGTTTAGTTTAGGTGCAAGAATGACAAAGGTAGCTTTAAGGAAAGGATATAGTTTGAGGTAAAATAAGCACTTAGCTTAGGCAAGGAACACATTTTGGTTAATAAATTCATGGTTAAACTTTGAGAACCACAATGATAAAATGTGAATGAAACAGCAGTCTTGTGCATTAAAGTCTGTCTTTTTAAGTTGATATGCTGACCCATCGACCCACCCCAACGTGGATTCAGTCTATAATATCACCTAACTTCTTAACTGCCTTACTTGTGATGCTGTTCATCTTAATAACTAGTCTGTGTACAATGGGTGCTGCCATTGTATTTATGTTCCTCCTGAAACATTGAATAAGTTTTATATGTTTTGCATCTTCTGTTTTGACCAAAACGTCTGATGATTTAACATCTTACCACTCTGTTAATTGTCTCATGTTTCTTTGGAAACTTGCTTCAGTCCAAGTGTTGATTGCTAGACCTCTTTTATAGCAGAAAATTGTGCTGGTTGGTGTATGTTAATTGGCAATCAAATTAAAATAACCCATCTTGGTAGAAGTGTTTGTCATTGTAAAGTGAAGAGACAAAGTAATTTCCCAGTGAAGTGTGAAAGTTCAGAGCAGCAACCAAAACTTTCAAACGTTCAAGGCTAAGAAAAAGGGCAATGCTGTGCAGCCAGCGAGCCTTCTGCTGCAATGCAATGAAACTTGGACCCCTTCCAGTGACTGTGGCATGAGATAAATCAGACTCAAGACTTTGAACAAGATACAGGGTTTAATTATCATAATGCAACCAAAAATGTACAATGAAATTACAGATGAAATCCCTTCATGCTACTCACAAAAAAAAATTATAACTGAATGAATAAATAACCAAGTCATAAGAATAAAACTATTTTCATGATGGAGTGTGGAGGATGAATTTAGTAATTTCACAGCCCAATAAAAGAAACTGATCTGAAGTCTGGTGGTAGGGCACTGAACACATCTGTGTTGCTTGGCAGATGGCAGCTGGGTGAACAGACTGTGTGGCTGGCGTGGGTATTGTCTTTAAGGGTCCTTTGGGTTCTGCAGAGAAACCGCACCTCACTGATATCACCGATGTGGTTGGGTGATTTTAATCACCTGCTGCAGAGCCTTTCTATCTTGTGCTGTGCATATCCCATTCTTTGTGTTTGTGATGGTTCCAGTTTGGATACTTTCTACTGTTCCTCTGTAAAAGTTGACAAGAATTTGTCACGGGAGTTTAGCCTTCTTAAATTTTCTTAAGAAGTCCAGTCCACTCCAAACTTCCTTTACCAGAGTGGAGATCTGCGAGGACCACGGTCTTCTGTTTGTCTTTGCATCAAACAATTCCTTAGTTTTGTTGATGGCTGTACAGCATGAAGAGGAGGGGACTGACCACACAACCCTGGTGGGCTACAATGCTGAGCAATGGAGTGGGGAAAGTGTGACTGCCAACACAAACTGTCTGGACTGTTTATGAGAAAGTCCAATATCTGATTGCAGAGGATGGTAATGAATCCTAGAGTGCCAAGTTTGCCCGTCAGCTTCATGGGCGAGTACTGAATGCTGAGTTGAAATCAACAAATGGCATTGCTATGTAGGTTTATTTTTAAGGTTTATGAAGACAGAGTGGAGACAGCATCTTATGTGGTTCTGCTGCTTCTTAATATAATCTAGTGAGGGTCCAGATTGGCTGGGATGTTGTCTTTGACGTAATGAAGAACTGGCCTCTCAAAATGCTTCATCATAATGGGGACGAGTGCCGCAGGGCATTAACACTACACACTGCACACCTATGGGCAATTGTGTCTGTGTTGAAACACTGACAGTGATATATTAAAAATGTCAGTAATAAAAGGTTTTTAGTACATAGCCAGGTTATCAGGCCAAACAGCTTTACTCATATTCACTCTCAGGAGAATTCTTCTCACAGCCGCTGTGGATACTGATAGTGGCAGGTCCTCTGAAGGTAGAGTCGAATTTACAGCTGACTCTTTGTTGAGGAGATCAAAGTGAGGGTAATATGCAGCCCATCTGGCAACGTGGGCTCACACATGGTGGGGGGGTGCTCCTGCTTTTGTGGCCTGTGATGCTCTGAATCATCTGCCACATATCCTTGGTGTTGTTGGTGTTGAGATCTCTCTCCAGTATCTGCTTTGCCTCCCTGCCCATTGAGTACAAAAGCTTGATCCAGGTTGTTGTGATGGAGCCCAGCCCCTGTGAAGATGTGAGCACAACAATCTCTGGTTTCCTGTTTCTAAGTAAGCCTGAGAGTTATTTTGTCCATTTTATTTTCCTAGACATCAGCCAGAAGAAAGTTGGGTAGAGGAACAGCCTTAGGTCTATCTTTTCTCTTTTGATTGCACTGCTTGCAGTGATCTTTGCTTTGGCTGATCTGGCTGGCCTGAGAATACCGAGGGTAGACATAGTCTTAAGGTCTGCTAAACTTAATTTAATCCCTGTATTTACTTTGCAATATGAGTGTATTTCTGTCCAAAGTAATCATAAGGGTAATTCCATTAAAAACATATATATCAGAGTGCCTCCCACCTGACCCCCTCAGAATCAGCTGTTTTTTTTGTACTGTAATTTCAGTGTATTTACTGCAGTCACGCAAAATTTTACCTTACCTTACCATACTATAAAAACTCTGAGTTACAGGTCCTTGAAGTACATAGGAATGGGTCTAAATTTGATGCTTTTTAATTCACCTCACTTTTTCCAGCATTTTTGAGCCCTAATAAAATCTTAAGTACAAGAGATAACCACGGGGAATTTTCAGGGCTGCAAAAATACATAAACTCTGTTATAAACTCAAATCAAAAATTTTGGCTGAGCACCATTTCTTCTATACCTAACTTCAAGAATCAGTATCATGTGATATACTATATCATAGTTTCAATAGCAAACTGCACCAATTTAATGTCTATGATGTTTCAGATTCAGTTGACCTTATAAGTAGTGACCCATAAGTAATATGTTCTTCAGGAAAAAAAGGCAAAAAACAAAAAAAAAAAATAGGAAAATGAAACAAAAATGTAGCCAAATTTAGGGGAGCTACTTTGCATTACTTATGTGTACAGGAAGTTAGAAAGAGGAAAACTTCTTCAGCACCATGGACAGCATCACATGTCAATGAAGAGAGGTGAAAAGAGCTAATGCGAAAAATGTGAGAAGGCAAAAAGACTTTAGTAAGTCAGATCAGCTAGTATAAAGACAGATACATACACAGGACTGGGGTTCATGTTGTGTGTGTTATTTAAATGTATTATTTTCACATATTTTCCACTAAATTTCCTGCCACAGTTTGGTAAGGGTAACAAAAATATTTGGTTAGGTTTAGGCATAGATCATGTTTAGGTTTAAATTAGTTCTTTTCACAACATTAATCATATGCGATACACATGTTTCTGGTATGAAGCATGAACATTTTCTCCAAGAAAGGTTTCTAGCAGGAAAGGCTTTCTGCCAGCCCTGAAGGCTAACTTCTCAGATGAGCGTGAAAAGCCCCCTCGCAATCTGTGGAGAGACATCTGTTTGACAGCACTCTCAGTATCTGTCATTCTATGTTTTTGCCCCAGGCAGACAGAAACTCAAGCAGTGATGGTGCATGCACTTTTTCTGAGGTACAACCCATTAAATACAAGTTTAATTGTTTTTTTTTAGAGGGTGGGACTAGGAGTTGGATGCCAGAAATGCTTCATCCCATTATCTAATGGAAAATCTGGTCCTCCAAAAAATAACTGTGTTAATGCATGCTTTTGAGTCCACACACTTGTGATGAGATGCCCCTGCATAAATTCTTATTCTGGATCTAGACTTGAGGCTATATTTCCTCTTTTAATTGCTTAACTGAGAGTCTGAGAATAATGAAGGCACCTGCCTACCACACTTAATCCAGTCCCTGCATTTCCTTTCCAATATGAGTGTATTTTTGTCAAACTAATCATAAATGTGTTCTTCAGGAAAAAACATCACATCAAAACAATGCTTTTCAGTCAGGTCCACTGTTTACCTGATTTAAATTTGGCTGATCTCACATTCAAGGCCATCTTCTTGTGCACCTCTGGATTATTGTCAGTACAGCAGATATTTTTAGATTTCTGAGTATAAGTCCATTTATAGTATTCCTTATACTTGTGCCTCTGCTGTGGGTGCTGGAATCAACTCCAGTATGTCAAAACGGTAATTCTTCAACTTGATTTTTATGTTCAGAATAAAGCTGCAGGAACGCAAATCTGGTGAGTGGTCCCGCTAGTGAGCAAAGACTGCAAAGAATGAACTCAAAAAACCTCCTGCATTTTAAATGCATTTTCAGACACCTCAGGATGGTAAAGCAGAACGCTGCAATGATAGTTGAGAAAAAAAAAAAAGCGATCTCACAATCTCATTCCTCACCTGACATGCTGCCATAGGGCTTGGAAACTGTGGCCTTGCCAACTTAAAACTGCTGAAAATTGCACGGTTCTGTAGCTGGGGAGCCAGTTCTCATCACCAGCAAAGATCCTCAACATAAAATTAGGGTTACTTTGAAAGAGAAGTTGATGTTTGCTCTCTGAGCAGCAGCCACTCTGAAAGGTGTCTGGACATGCCCGATAAGACGACGTTGAACATGACATCAGTCAAATTTAAATCAAGTAAACCTTTCTTATTTTTAATGGACCTGTTCTCACCACAACAGACCGGCACAGCTTCTGCATCTCTACAGGCGCTACTCCAATCTGTCTGACAATCTCCCCTTCCATCATGGACAAAACCCCGAGACAGGCTACTTGAACTCCTCCACTTGGTATAGCAACTCCTCCCCAACTCAGAGTGGGCACTCTACCCCTATTCCAGCTGAGAATTATGGTGTCACATGTGGAAATGCTAATTCTCATCCCAGCTGCTTCTTAATCAGCTGCAAACCGCCCAGTGTGAACAGACAGCAGACAGACTGTACACTGTTTTCAGTAATAAGGTTTTTCTTTGTTTCTTTGCTGAGACGTTCAACTTTCAGTTCAATTCAATTCAGTTTTATTTATATAGCGTGAATTCACAACAACTGTCACCTCAAGGCATTGCACAGATATAGTAAAGAATTACAGCAACGGTAACCGTTTCAGTATACACAGAACATGAGCATAAGATAAAACTGATGCACCTGCCAGATCTTAAATGGGCTTGGATTTGATTTTCAACCTGAAGGGCAGTCATTCTATTTGTGTTGTTTGGTCTAATGGACTCTATTTTAAAGTCTGTTACCACATAGACCTCAGCATCTCCAAAACAATCGACTCATTAAGTAAGTCACAAAAAACAACTCTCTATTGAAGGGTGCACATGTTGAAAATGTCAAACAACTCCTTGGATTTTTGTTTTAAGGCGCCTATGTGACCTTCATTATTCAAAACCTCGAATAGGCTCAGCTGAGGTTAGTAACAACAACCACCTACTGAGAGGGCGAGCAGGAGTCCACTTTCAATATCTTCTTTTCAGTCTCCGTTAGTGATACCATTACATGCTGCTTTGCCCTTGTTGCAAATTATAGTTGATTACATAAAGTTATCGAGCAGTAAAAGCAAAGATAATGGAAACAAATTGACTGAAACCTCTTTTTGTCAGCTACTCAGAGCCATTACCCTTGACATCTCTATGCCTCCTACTCTCCAAGCCACTGAGCCTGTGTTTATCAGTTGCTCAACCTTTGCCAGCAGTGTAGATTTAAAATATACACAATAAAAGACATCCAGGATTTTGAACCTTCTTCTGCAGCTGCACTGACTGGGTCAGCTGCTCCAACAGCCACCACTGAACCGGACATTAATCTTCATTTTATCCTGTGTTGTTCTCCATGAATCACATTTCCCTTGTAACATGCTCAACACGCTCCGACCCTTTAAATAATTGATGTTCCCATCCTCTCCTCAGCGATAACTACGCTTGGGGATTTTCTGGTCCTGAATTATAGTGAGAAACAAAAGGAACTAATTTAACATAAGAGAACACACATTAGGAGACCGTTTGTTTTAATTTTTGCAGGGACTAAATCAATTTGCCTTGGATTTATTTTCCGTAAAAAGCAACAAACGCGGATCAACTCCTTTATCTTTTGTTGTCAAGTGAATCAGCCAAGCATAACTGACACCAGACTCGAGATGAACTTCCTGGCGGATGTTAAAGTAAACGCGTCTGTGTTTTGAATTCGCCTCATGCAGTGTGGTCTTCAGAGGTAACCACAAACATCTTGTCTCTCATCTCCCCCATGATTAAATTGCCTTAAAGTATCAATCCCATTTAATTACTGTCATTATCATCAATGAGAAATTACCAGCGCCCAAAACGGCAGGGTTAATTAGACTTTCAGGGACGGAGAGATTATTTATTTATCTGTGGTCGCCTGCAAAGGGAAGATAGGAATTGGGAGTTAACATCACATAGAGTCTGCTCGGTGTACTCAAGCAGCTCTGTCAACGTCTCCTTGTTATTTCACTTTACTCCGCTGCCGTCACTTTGCCCCCACTGCCGTCCCTCTCATCCATCTCATGCTTTCTGACTTTTCCTTTGTTTTTGTTTTTTTAATCTCATCGGCTTTCAGTCTGAGTACAGTACAGTTTGCCACTAATGTCCTTTAAAATAAACAGATAAAAATTATCTACTCAATGTCCTGCATACTCCATTACACACCAAAACAAATGCTCATACATCACTGTTTGACCTAGCATGCAAGATGGGCTTTTTAAATGTTCATTTTCACTGTTTTCTGTGTTCATTAAGCAACAACCCCCAAAAAAAGTGGTTCTTTAACAAATCATTTCACACATCAAGAGACAACCAAAAGCTCTCGCTGTTGTCTTTTCCTCGAAGCTGCTCCAGATTTCACTGATTAATTTCTTCCTTTGGAATGTGAATATGTCCAAATCAGTAAAATCAGCTGCCGTAGAGATCTGTTTGAAACGGAAACACACCCCCTCTTGGATCTTTGATGGCACATGATTGTGAAATACTACTCAAAGCAAGTGGATTTGAGGTCTGAGAACTTAGCAATTTTCATCACAACACAGCACTCCAGGAGCTGATTTCACAGTTATATACAGCTACAAATCAGAGAGGCAGGAAATAAGCAATCAGTCTTCTGTAGCAGCATTTAAATGGGTATGCACTGGTTAAACACCAACATAAACAAGTGCTCAAAGGAAGCAGAAATATAGCTTACTTCTTGGGTGGCACCTGGCCCACGTTGACTCGGACACAGATGACCTTTCGAGTCTGCATTCCCATGGAGCAAGGACCCTGACCATCACTGCTGGGTTGGACAGAGGTGTTGAGGGAGGAAGTAGAGGGGTCTTCAGTGCAAGGACCCCAGGGCCCCGTCTGCCAGTGGTAAACTGTGCAGGGGTGTTCATTACAGTTCCGAACCTCCTGAAGGGCGCTGCTGTTTGGGCACAGGGCACCGCCTGAGAATACCAAAACACAGTGAAGATCACAATTGTGGGGAGGCAAAGCTAGTCCAATCCATCCTGTACTCTGTTTGCACAATGAATTAAAATACAACATGTAATGCTAATTAAGAGAATCCCCCAGCACCACCATCTTTCAGCAGATTGTTCCAATTTTATGGCTTAAAACGTCACTGTTTTCAGTATAAAAGCTCAGATAAACCTACTTCACATGATATGCACAGCACCAAACAGCACACTGACAAAGTCTGAAATCAGCAAGTGAATAAAGTGGGAGAATTAACAGCTAAAGACAGACATTTGCATCACCCCTCAAGCATGAGACATCCATGGAGTTTGTTTTCTGGGACAAACCTGGT
>VUQI01037882.1:23171-56313 GCA_015106735.1 Paratilapia polleni | reverse complement strand
AAAGCATGTCATTTTCAAAATGTTTTGGGAAAGAAATATTTTTCCTTCTCAAGGTCTCGGATGACTTTGAAATGACAGTGACTGAAAGAAAGCAGCAGAGGAGAGACCGAGAGAAAAGGCTGGTTGACTTGGCGTGCTTTGGCCGCGATGGTCATTTTTCTATCCTGACTGCACTCTGGGGAAACGCTTGAACAAAGAAAATATATTGAGCCCAGTCGCCTGTCCTTTAGCCTGAGGAGAACAATCATAGTCAGATGATTGAGGACAAGAGTGCATGTCTAAAGATGGTCACTGCAAACCTTGTTTTATCATGCATGAGTACAGATATTTAAGGGAAAAGAATACTGAATAAATAAAGAACAAATGTGACATGAAAAACAACAAACTGCGAAAAATATTGCTGTACTGTATTGTAGTAATGTATACTATAACGTGCGAGGTTTAGCCTTGTAAAAGCATATGAACATATGAGTATTAGCACTACAATTAGATGCAGTAGCAGTTACAATTGTAGTTCTAATACTAAAACTACTTTAGAAATAGGAATCATTAGTTCCACTTTTTTGGGAAAAAAGCTATTTGTGTCATTTCATCTCAAATCATTACATTTCTAGAACGTTTTCTGCTTGACCATCTACAATTTGCATAAAAAAATTTTATGGTCCAAAGTTTGAACATATATAATGATTGCTGTGAAATTTTAGCTTCATATATCAAATACCTTTCAAGATATATGTTTTGAAAAACAGTCCTGTCGACCCACTTTCAGGCCTTTTTTTTCCACACTTTGAAATCTGAGGCGATCTTTGAACATGAATATCTTAAAAACTATTAAAGATGAAAGCCTGAAATTTTCACTGGTCTGTCTTACCATAAAAACGAATCAGGATCTGTAATTTGGGACAGATACATCCAAAGAAATGTCTGAGTCCTGGCTAGTTAAAATATGAAAAAAAAAATTCAAGCTGTCATTAAGTCCCCTATTTGGGCACACACTAATAAAAACTTCACATTGCAAAAGAAAGCTAGTGACAATTTCTGAATGGTATACAGTTGTATTTCATAATAATGCAAAATAAAACATGTAGAATACTTTTTAACATGAAATTCATAGTCAGGGAAATGAAGAAAATGCTATTTTCATTCAACTTTCATGTTGGATTGAGCAAATATGACAAGTTGTACCACAAAAACAAAAATATCAGTAGATAGTCTAATCTGAAAAATTCTGGAGTTTCCAGATGGTACTCTAATTATAACTGAGAAAATAATTTTGTTAAATATATGAATATCTTTCATTTTCGAGCCCTATCCTACCTACCATTTCGAGACCTACTGCCCCAGAGGAATCTGATAATTCAGGTTAAGTTTAAAATACACTAAGAGGCATTAAAAACTCAGCAAGTACTGATGTAAAATTTTTTGTACACAAAAAAAAAACATTGCAAAATAATTAAGAGCAATGAAAAAGGGATTAGTAGCTCATTTCACATGTATAGTCTTGCAAGGCCAAGTTGCTGTGTCCACATCTGTTGTCAAGACCCTAACCCCTAACCCCCTAACCCTAATGCCACGACTACTACAGTCAAACGGGGATCAGGCAATAGGCATGCTGACTGCTGGAATGAATACTGCAAAAATTGTAATATATATATGAAAATGCCTCATTGTTGCATATCAGCTCATCACAAACAGCAGATACGGATATAGACTCAGGAGTGGAGTAACCATCAGCCACCTCCTGTGCATGGATGACATCAAGCTGTATGCCAAGAGTAAGAAAGACACTGACTAACTGATCCACTTCACCAAGACTCAATAAATGTGGCCAAAGGGTGCCTAAGCCGTACCAAATCAACCTATGGATACAAACAGAGTGACCTGAAACACCAGATCCATAAAGGCAGGCGTCTACCACAGCCGACAGGACCCAAGTTGCAGGCTGTGCAAAGGTGCCCTGGAGGCAGTCCAGCACATAGTAGCAGGATGGAAGATGCAAGATGGGACAGCGTACACTGAGAGGCATAACCAAGTGGCTGGGATAGTGTACAGGAACATCTATGCTGCATATGGATTAGAAGTCCCCAAGTCCCTGTGGGAGACACTGCCAAAGGTGGTTGAGAACAACAGGGCTAAGGTCCTGTGGGACAAGCAGCTGCTGGCCAACCAACCAGACATAGTGGACCAGACTGCAGTTGTGATAGACATAGCAATACCAGCAGACAGCAACATCAGAAAAAAGGAGCATGAGAAAATGAAGAATTACCAGAGGCTGAAGGAACAACTGGAGCAGATGTGGAAGGTAAAGTTCAAAGTGGTCCCAGTGGTAATAGGAGCATTAGGAGCTGTAACACTTAAACTGGAAGGATGGCTCCAGCAGATTCCAGGCACAACATCAGAGGTCTCTGTCCAGTCCTAGGAACAGCTAAAGCTGCGTCCACACTGGAAAAAATTTGCTCAACACATATCGCTTTGAAGCTGATTGTTGGTCACTTGTGGACATTCCAGAGTCTGGTTGCTTAGGTAACCCTCTAATGTATTTACTACCAGATTATGTCAAGCAACAGCATCCTGCACTCTCACTGGTAGTCGCTTCAATTACTCGCCTCGCAGTTGAGAAAAGTTCATCTTGGGACCTGCCCACTTTGCATCACCACCGTTTTTTTTGCCTGTAGTCACTTGAAGTTGTTGAATGTCATAGACTTCCTGTGGTCTGTGGTCACCACGTAACTGCGAATTGCTTCTGGTGTGGATGCAGCTTAAGACACTGCAGAACCCTCAAACTCCCAGGCCTCTCGTAGAGGACCCGAGCTTGAAGAGCACACACTTACCACCTCCCCCAGTGGGAGTGAGAACTATGTGTGTGAAACATAAAACAGCATCCCCCTTAGGGATAAAAGCAGAAACATTTCTTGTTCGATTTCAAATTCGATTTTCTCATTCAACTTCCAATAAATGGAAGAAGATGGATGGATGGATGGATTGATGGATGGATGGATGGATGGATTTCCAATAACCAGCGACCACCCATTACAGCCGACAAATAACGTGTTGTGCTTCATAAAGTTCTTTATGGAAGTGGTACAGGCTAATTCATTAGGCTGTTAACTGCCAAAAGGCTGGAAGAAAAAGCTGAAATCATTATAACTCAGTCTGCAAATTCTCTGGGGGGAGAAACTGTCTAACCTGACAATTAACTGCCCCAGCAGGAAAGCACTGTTTGAGACTGCTGTGGGGAGGTGAGCATGTAAATCAATTAATTATGTGTGCGAGAGGAGGATTAATTAAGGAGCTGTTTAAAGTTGGCCAAGACCATCTTCAAATTACTATAGGTTTATATCATTTTAACACAGCCCTCTTTGGCTTGACTCTATTACTGTCAGGCCATGCGTAATTTAAATATAACAACACTAGTTGACCCACATTACAAAAACACACAGTTTTCATTCTTTTCACCACAGAAATGGTGCCGATGTAAATTACTGAAAGCTTGTTCTGTTGATTTTCTTGCGTAACAGGGACACTGTTTCAGATGCTGTGGACTTACTTGGACCAAAGAAGAACTTCATTCACTTCCACTGTACTGATCTGCAGGCAGAACCTAAATACCACTAAGTTGTAGTTTCCTTTTTGCAGTACTATATAGGCCTAAAAACAATACAATATGACCAACTCTCCACCTCATTCCCCTTCACAGAGAGGAGGCTGAGTAGGTCATCATTGCTTATTTGGATGCAAGAGTTAAAAACATGAATAAGCTTTAACGGGTGAAAATATCTGCATGCAGGCTTATCATGTGTAGCCGTGTGAAGTCAAAGGAGGAGGAGGTGAGCCAGGTAAGTGCCCTTTTCCTTTTCCCACGTTGCCTCAATAATAACAATAAGTCAGGGGATTTGTGGCTCACTGAATGATGTTTATTTAGAATGAAAGGACGGGAGCTTAAATCAGGAAATCCCTCTAAAACACACACAGATATGCCCGCCATAGATCATCTTCAACAACCATTAAACGTCCTGTGTAAGAGTTAAGTACAATTTTAGGCCGGACAGTCAAACAGCAAAGACACTGAAAAGCATACAGGTAATACAAATCCTTTATTAAAGAGATGCCACTCGATTACACCTCAAAGCTCCTGTATTTGTTTAAATTGCATATTTTCTCCTCCCTCTCTCTGTTGACTCTGTAAACTTATACAATATTTTCTGGCACAGATGAGAGGGCTTCAGGTAAATTAGCGCTGGCAGACTGTCGGAAATTCACAGGAGAAATGTAGGCTAGAGGACTTCTGCAGCAGTAATTAACGCATGCTGGCATTTGAATGTTCATTTTGCTAATAATATGCATGGTATTAATTAGGCCTAAGTGATTAACATAACAACCGCTGGACAATGTCCCAGGGTAAGAGCGGGGCTGTTTTTTCTTTTTATTAACTCTCCCTAAGGCCACAGGCTCATTAATAAATCCTAACAGCCACCTCTGCTAACCTTGACAAGTGAGTCATGTATTTGTTTGAAAGTAATTTGGTAAACTCTGCAGGCTGAACTAAAAGCCCAGGAAAATGTCGTTGAAGTTAAGGACAAGACCCCCAAAAGCAAAGAGAATTATAACCAACAAAAGAAAGGAGGCAGATGCACAATTAAGTAAAATAAATAAAGAAATAAATATAATAAGAAATAGAAAAGAATGAACTGGAGGGAAAAAACTGAGCACAAGAGAGTACAAGGACAAAGTGAAAAACCGAGGAGAGGAGAGCAGAATGTGTTATTAAAGTAGTACGAACTCCATATTTAGGGGGTAAATTTGTGACTTGAACCTTGTCACACTTTGGCTTCACTCAGTAGAGGAGACTATAAAATCAGAGTAGAATATGAAAATGTTATGAAAATGTTAGCATGCCCGTCCTGGTATCCTAAAAAAATAAAGATACACTGACAAAATTAGCATGTTAAATTATTGTTAACAAGATTATCAAACCCGACCATGAGTGAGGTCGGTTGCTGGATTGATAATAATGACATGTCAGCACAGGTATACAGGCCAATGGACACATTTTTGCTTTACATACTGTTAAAGTAAAGAGCTGGTTTGCTAAGCACTGCTGCCTTGCTGCTCCCTATCAAGGAGAAGTCACTGCTCTCCATAATTATTCATGTCAAATTAGCAAAAAGTGACTGACTGCGTCATTTTACTGCCAAAAGTTACAGAAATTAAAGAATTACACAGGTTTTCAATTAAAAACAGACACTTGAAACTTTTAAAGCAGCCTTAATGATTAAAAAAAAAAAATCACAGAAATAAATTAAGTTGAAAATTAAGTTAGCTTGCAAATTGAAGTTGGCTTTTTAAATACAGAAAATTAAATAATTTATACAATGATGATGTTAGATCTGCATGACATCTTATGCAAAAATGAACAGTAGCTTTTTAAAGTAAATCCAACTGATGTACAGTACTGTGCAAAAGTCTCGAGCCACCCCTCATTTCTTTGTATTTTGCTTCCAAGGAGCCAGACTTTCTTGTAATTTTTTAAGTGGTCTTTAGCAATAGTTCTCCAGGCTTTCTGAAGGTCTTTCAAATTTTTATTTGGACATTGGCTGCTTTTTCACTCATTTTCAGTCCAGTCCTTGTACCTGACCATTTTCAGAGGAATGTTGTTTTGTTTGTTCAACCACTTAACACCGACCCATGAATCATTCAAGCATAAAAAAGGCACCTAACTCAAGGGATGAACCAGTGTTGTGTCTACACAGAACAGACAACTTAGCAAAGAACCAATTTTAAATTTTGTGTCTTTAGGCACTTGTTTTTTTAACCACCAGCCTGTTGCAAAAACACATCATTTGTTCCATTTCTTCAGCTGAATCTATGAAAAATGCCAAAGATAACACAGTTTGACAGGCATAAAATAGTATTTTTGCACCAACATCAACAGTGAGTGTCTACAGCCATCTGTAAAAAATGGTGGAGGCTCTGTCATGGTTAGGAGCTGCATTTCAGCCAGTGGTGTTGGAGATCTTGTCGAAGTTGAGGGAATATTGAATGCAGAAAAGTACCTTCAGATTTTGATGCACCATGCAATACCATCTGGAAAACATCTGATTGGCATTTTTTCATTGGCTTTGTCTTTCAGCATGACAGTGATCACACAGTTGAACTCTATCAGTCATGAATTGGACTCCCCAGAGCCCGGACCTCAACATTATTGAAGCAGTGTGGGATCATCTTGACAGTGAACAGAACAAAAAGCAGCCAACATTCAAAGAAGAGCTTTGAATGTCCTTCAAGAAGCCTGGAGAACTATTCCTGAAGACTACTTAAAGAAATGACAAGAAAGCTTGGATAAGAGAGTTCAGGCTGTGTTGAAGAATAAAGGTGGTCAACAAATATTGACTTTCAAACTTGTTAGAATTGTACAAACTCTGTTTTTGCCTTATACACTGTATTTCCATTTATATTTGCACATTTCAATAAATCACTGTACCTGTTTTCTATTTTCCTAGCAAAATATAAAGAAATGAGGGGTGGTTCAACACTTTTGCACAGTACTGTATATAGGGTGGAAGTCACAGATTTGGATTGCTTAACCTGCCTTCATTGATTTCTTGGCCTTTACTCATCTAGCAGAACTACATTTCTGAACACTTAGTAAATGTAGCCACACCAGTCTTTTACCTTTAGCTTTGTTTTGGTTGGATGAACTCTTTAGCTGCTGTATCATAGAATTTATTTCTGAGAAAGTTAGCTAGTTGCTAACTACTGTATATCTTATGTTTGGTGGTGGAAGATAGCATAAACTTTACCTCCTTTCAGCTTCTGTAAACTAGCTTGATTTGAAAGGTGAGATCAAACCCAAACAGTGACATTGTGGGCTGTCAAACTTAAACAAAGGTGCTTAAATGTTTCTGTAGAGTCGTGGGAAAATTGCAAATTTTATGGATTCTTTTCTGTGGGTTTTTCACACAAAGTGACATCTTTAATACAATACAAAAATATCAATTAGTGCAGCTTTAAGAAAACACAAATCAGCTCTAATTTCGCAGCCTTTGTTGTACCAATCAGCTTGGCATCATGCTGAGAAGAAGCTGTGGAGTGAGAACTTAATTAGGTAGCATTCAAAATGAAAGACTCTTGAGCATCAGTGGAGATGTTAAGAGCCATTTCTGTGCAAAGCCATGCACCTCAATATACATAAAAATTTGACTGAATAACAAATGTGTTTCACTAACTGTTTCTTTAGGAAGAAGTATTGATTTCATTATCAAACTTAGACGTCTTTGTCTTTTTTGATTGTTGTCCGAGAGGCCAGAGCACTGGTCTGGAGACTGGCAGCCTTGTGAAGACAGCTAAGATGGAAAGCTCTCCAGCCTTTCAGTACTTTGTCATGCGAAACTCCAAGGACATCAGAGGATCACCTCATTCTCCTCTTCGCCCCATTTGTGAAACGTGGCCGGCCTTCTCGGAGCCGAGCGGGCGGGCCGGTGGGACTTCCAATTCATTGAAGGGAGGAGTAGGAGATTGCCTGAAGGGTGGACTCCTCTCTCTGGTGAGCCAATTTAGTTTGACCTCTCGTCTCTTGTGTCCCAAGTCCAGATAACTGTCCTCCAATCTGGAGGCTTTGTCACAGTTGTGTAGCTGAGCTCTGGCAGCGGGCGGAGCAGCTGAACCTGAACATCCACAACTGGAGGGATTACCGTGTCTTCTCCGAGAGCCCGCGTGAGGGAGGGATTAATGCTTTTTTTTTTTTTGCTGACATTTTCCTGTCTCTGACATCGTAGATAGGAATTGGGACAGCAGAGTGAGCTAGTGGCAAAACACAGGCCTACTGTTCAGTATCTGAAAGGTCAAATGTTTGATCACTTAAACCTCCACACTGTGTTCTTGAGCATCATAGATGCAAAGAATTGGCAACAAATACACCTTTGCTTTTCTTTGTTGACAATCAGTCTAGTATTTACTGGTAGTTTGAGTCTTTTTTATCTTCTTTTAGGTCCAAACTGCCCAGGTACCTGGGCTTATAAAGGTCACTTAATTCACAAGCACTTGTAACTGTGCTGGATAAAGTTTTTGGTCAATCCGTGTTTGATTCTCAGGACAAATTATTAGGGTTCTGACAAGAGGAAGAGCACTACAACAAACTAAGGTTGTGGTGTTGCCATTTATCACCAAAGCCCAACTTTAAATGAGAACACATCTCAAACTCCTGCAGCATTCTGTCTAATTATAATTTCCCAGAGTTAAAATACACTCTAACTCAGCATGGGGTTCATTACTCAGGAGGGTGAGGATGGCTCTGACCCTGTATCTTCACCACACATCACACTCATTAGTCAGTGCCGGATGAGGCAGGAGCAGCCCGCTATCCTGCTTTTAACACCGCGCCCACCGCTATTGATCAGCTACTGGCTCGGGCACTTTTCTGTCTCTCTCAGCCAGCGGGCAATTATAGAGTAAACAAAAAGAAAACACACACAGAATATGACCTTAACACGCTCTACTTATCACACATGCTGAAGTAAGAGAAACACATTGATCTTCGAGTGAACTTGGGTGACTTGGATAACGGGAAGCCTCAAAGTGAAGTGACAAAGGCAGTGCACACGCAAAGGTGTACCATCTCTTTTTGTCTGGTGCAGACCTCCATCATTATATTTCTGTCTTGACTGTAACAACATAAGAGGAAACATGGCAAAATGTGCTTTTTCTTTCTAGAAATTATTACATGAGAAGGTTAATCTTCCTAAGTTTTGCCACTGGATTGCCTTGCAGTTGAATACAGACATTGATTAAGTGCCTTGCTCGAGGGCAGCTCTGCTAAAGCTGATGAGGAAAAGGAAGACTATTTTGATTTCCCTGGAGGCACTGGAGTCTGCTTCTTAACCTTCCAAACTTCCATTAATAACGATTGTACATGCATTACTGTATTTAATTTTACATCATAATCAAATGAAATCTGTGTTGCAGAGGCATCGCAGTTTTAAGAGAATAACACCCCACGCAGAATGTTAACAAAAGAAACCCCTAAACAATCTTCCTCTTTTCTCTGATTGCATACTAAAATTGCATGTGTATCCAGTAGAGGTCGCTCTGGTGCTGCTTTCTGTATCATATTCTTCACAGTTTTGCTTTAATCCAGTTTATTAACCCTTGCATTAACCTGAGGAACAGTCTCACAATGTAAATACATGCCAAATCCTGTATTTGCATAGAGTGGCTATACACCCATGTAGGTGAGGAGGTGTGGGAGTACAGAGGAGGAAGGCCTGATTGATGCTCAGGTCTCCTGAATGATTTGTTTGCCTTTTAAATCCCGGCATTAAGTTATAAAAAAAACCTGCACACAAGACTGAACCTGAAGTCAGAACAAGACGCCGCATTTCTTGCTTAAAAAGTCATTCCTTTAATGTGAGTTTAAGTGACTCATCTCACAGTTCATTAGTTAAGAAAACACTCTGATTGGTTTTCCCCCACAGGCCAGGGTGACCTTCTTTAAGCTGTCTCTGCAGTCAGTAGATCTTAGTCTGCATGATTCAAGACTTTGTTGCTAATAAATGTGTGCATGAACTGTACCACTGAGTACGAGGCACATCTCACTTTTATCTGCAGCCTTGCCTCCCAATCCCCCAGATCCTGTCACTCCCCCTCTCCCCTCTCCTGAGGAAGACAGGAAAGAAATACATCTCTTGAAACCACTTCTGATGGAAAACGCAGCTGTTTGCAAGTTTGCTCGCTGACAGAGCATGGAAACGGCTTGCAAGGCACGCTCCGACAGTACTGCAGGCCTCCTGGCAGACTCACACAAGGGTACAGAGCTGCGGTTTCACATGGTTCAACATGCTGCATGAGTCACTGACCAGAAACATGTCTCTCCTATACAGCACGGTGAGGCTCGCTAACTTACACTGTGGTGGGCGAGGGCCAAAGACAATAAGCCAGGCGTTGAATAATAACATATGTGAATGATACCCTGCAAAGAAATGCATGTCAAATCCTTGTGAATACCAAGAAAAGACCTTTAAAAATGTCACGAAGGATGAAAACCCACATAGTGAGAGTTGAACTGACAGCACGATAAAGTTTTTCCATTAGGTGCTTTAAACACTTGTAGTCAATTAGCTCACACTTTTTAAACTTAAAAAAGTCATTACAAAGCTGCTCTACTCATCATTTTTATTTTAACAATGACTAAAATGAAGGCATATAATGTAATAAGGATCACTTGGAGTAGCGAACCCATGAAGAACTAACACCCCAAATGCAGTTTTCGTGTATTTTAGCTGTTTTGGTTTTACAGCCCACAATTTTACCATTTCACACTCCCTGGCCTCAGAATCATTTTACATGCAGCTGTTTTCACTGACAAGGCTCTAAAACCCACTAATTGTAGAGCCCAGTATGAAGGTGAATTTTCAACTAGGTTAATGCTAAAAGACAAGGCTATTCCATCTACTCCAAGGGCAATATTAAGATGTCAGAACCGCAGTTGGAAGAAACATTATATCATCAAAATGTGCTTGATTGAATTATGAATACTGTGACTACAGTTTCAGTATAGACAATGGGCACATTTACATTGTAGCTGAGTTGTAATTTGGAAATCTACTAACTCTTACAAGCTGTTTTAAATGTGTAAAAAGCAATAATGAATTGACTGCAGAATAATATTTTCCTTTTCCAGTTTAGTTGGCATTTGAGCACATTTCCCTCACTACTCACTGTTAGTATACACATACTAACAGTGTTTTATACAGCTTATGCCTGAAAGAGTAAACCCAACATAATGTCCCAAAATAAGCAGGCAATGAGTTAAAAATATTTATTTAATGGAGATCTTTTGTGTTGCAGACTTTTGTGCTGTCCACTCTGATTAGGATGCCAGAGGAGGGGCAGCCAATCAAAAGGAAGTGGGAGTCAGGTTTTAAAAAGACAGGAGATAAAATGACTTGTCAGAAACTACCTCCATGCCTCGTATAAGATAATTATGTGTTTTTGTTTGTTTTGTTTGCTATTTTTGTGACTCATCCTCTAGTGGAGTAAAAGAATAAAATGTGGAAATAGAGCATATGTCCCTTTAATGTCTCTCTGTCTTGTTGGCTTAGGAAACTATTTGCCAACAATTTGCTAAATTAATGTTTTGAATTAATGAGTAAGCGAGGTATATCGAGCCTAAAGTCAGGGTTTGCAGAATGTCAACAAAGTGTCTCTCTTTTTACCTGGCTAAATCACCATGGCAATGTATAATGACCACATAACAGGTTATAAGTTTCCATTTACAGTCGGCTGGAAACGACGTTGTCACAATTTTTTATTTACAGTATGTTTTAAGTGTGATATAGAAAAATACCTTTTATGTAACCAACCTGTTGAGCCGTATCTCATGAACACCACAGGAAGAAGCCGAGCTGTAGAGTTACAGGAACACAAACTGTATGCGTTACATTTTCACAGAAATTTGCATGTATTCATTTGGTGATGCAGAAAATGTATAAATGTTTCATGTTTGGCCGTAATCTGCTGCCAAGTCTCTTTTACACTGCTGGAATTGCAGCTACAAGAACACAGATCAGTTACATTTGTAGGCTATTTATCACCAAGATTACCCATTCAATGAGTAAAATTACAATTTGATCTGGCAACAAACTAAAGTGATTTCCATGTCTCCTTTATTGGGAAAGTGTCCTAACTAACTTGAGTTAATATATGTATTTTACACATCAAATGCCCCCTTTTATGTGAGCGTGCGCAGAGCCTGAAGCAGAAAGGCTGGCTTAACAGAGAAAGTTGGACCTACCTTTGTGATACCTGTTATGTCTGACAATGATCTTAGGTTTTGTCAAGCCAGCTAATGCAAAGAAAGTTTGACTATGTTGAACTGGCTTCAAAGTACTAGAGATACAACACAGCTCTTGCTCATGTTAACTGGAAAAAGGGGGAAATATCTTTTTTTTTTTTTTTTTTAAGAAATGACCTTTAAATATGTTGTAATATATTTTAGCCAATCATTATGCAGCATACAGGTATATTATTATACCTATAACAGTGACTAGAGGTTCAACACCATTTCCCAAAATGTTGGGACCCTGAGTAAAATGTAAAAACAGAATGCAATTATTTGCAACACATTTAAACCACATATTTAACAAATGTTATACTGTATATATAACTAATATTAGGTTTTTATACCAGCCAAGAGTGCAAAAATAATCAATGACTCAGAGAAATCTGAATTTTTTAGCCAGCTAAAGAAATTTGTTAGTGTTTTATCCCTAATTGCATATTGCTCAACCATCTGTGACTCTGGTTTTTAGAGGCTGATGCATTGCGCTCTGTCTCTGTATCAAGTAACCATGGAAAAAAACGTTTTGCTTCCAAAACTACAGCAATTGGACTTTCCAAAAAATGGGGTAAATCAACACTGTGGTAAACTTTAATAATTTGCCTTCATCAAACATTTGATATGTTGCCTTTGTACTTTTTTTCCTGTTACGGTTCAGTTTAGAGGTCAACCCAAATGCAGACAAAAAACATGGAGTAAAACAAATTGTGAACTTCAAAAGTAGATAAAATCCAGAAGGAGCAATAAAAGTTGAACAAATCTAAAAGGCACAGGATGCAAAACAAGAAGGCACAGAAATTCACTTGGAGGAAAACAGGTGGCACAACAGAGGATCAGACAAAGACAAAGAGGAAGACAGGACTATACACTGAGGCAGTGGCTTTCCGTCAGGGCAAGCAAGGCAAGCACTGCTTGCCATGTCATATTTAAAAATAGACATTAGCTAAATAATACTAAAGTGAAAGCGATCTCTTGCCTTACATCTCAGACAGCATTCTGTCAAAGTTTAGAGCTGTACAAGCTGAGAGGCCAGCGGCTTTTTTGGGTTTGGGGGAGCATGCGCATTGTGGATAAACCTGTGTTCTTTGATCTGCTCCTGGCTCTGCTTTCACTGTGCTGAGATCAGTTACGATCTGCGGGTTGTGTGGAAACAGAGCTAGCATTACCAGATAAACAAGCACTTTGTGATTTATCATTTAGACAAATAAGTTTTCTCTTACTGATCACCTTGGCAAACGTGTAATGTAAAGGAGTTAGAGTATAGTGTGAAGACATTTTAACTCCTTTAGCAAGTTAGCAATGAAAGCCTTGACGATGGAGAGAGGACGTCAACTCCTGCCATGTCCGGTTTAATAAAACAGGCAAGTTGAACAGGTACAGGCTCCACAAGCATTTTCAGATTAGCATCTATGAGAAATCACTTGATTGACCGAATGGCAGCCACTCTACAAACATATGATTTTAAAGAACATGATGCATTACTGGAGGTTAATATAAAGTATTTAAACTGAGCTAAACCTTTAATGTCTATTATATATATATAGTAATATTGATCCATATAACACTGATGGGGAACATTTACTTTTACTTCTGATACTTTGAGTAAAATTTGCCAATAATACAGTTTTATGTGTACTGAGGTGTTTTCATAGTGTGGTATGCTACACTTACTAAATGAACGGTTCTAAAAAGATTCTTCCAGCACTCGTCATTGTCAGCTAATGGTAAATACTTTGATAACTATAGAAGTAATACAATTTTTACAATTCTTCAGCCAGGAAGGAGTGCAGAAATGTGATGATGTCCAGGAAGAGTGCTGCAAGATTCACAAGGCTGTCAGTATATACAGTATATGTAGAGCAACTGAGTGGTTGATATCTTATAATCAAAAACTTCTTTGCTTTATATTGTTCAAAAGTGTATAGCAACTGCCACAAATGCCACCAGTTTGGTTGAGAAAGGGAACTGTCTTGTTTGGAGCCTAGATGGAAATGATTATGTTCCCCTTGCTATCATGGAAAGTAATGCTTGGCAGCAATTTGTCCACCTGCACTTCTGAACAGCGGGCTTGGTAACAATTACTGGTCCAGGAAAGAAAACATTACAGAGTCATTACAATAATGATAGTAATTCAGGCCAGAAGAGATGTTAGCCTCTGCGGGCCTTCTCTCCTCCTTTTTCTTTCTCTTGTTCCCTTTCTCACCTTTACCTTGACTTTCAATCTTTCTCCTTATATAAGTTTCACCTTTTAGCTTCTTCAAAATCACTATTCATTTAATTTTAAGTATCTCTTCCATACTCTGCAATCATAGCACGTGTCAGACGGTGCTTTTCATTAATGGCTTGCTGTTATTTTACTTTAGAGCACCATAAATCACATATATTACCCTGAAGATTCACTTTAAGTGAAGGCTTAAAAGGCCACACAACTTAAAACATCAAAACATCCACATATTTTCAGCAAACAAGAGCATGTGAATGTCCCTTCCCACATAGGGAGGGGGCACTGAACAACTAAGTAGGAGGCTTGTTGGAGCCCTTCTCTACCAGGCAGGCAGCACTTGTATTTATGTTTCAGAAACTTAGCCGACAGTGCCAAGACATTATCCGAGACGCTGATGGAGTCGCCACACAGAGGCTGCTGCCATCCAGTCTGGAAAACATTTAAAAATCTTTGTTATGAAAAGAGTGCAGAGATGCTTGTCCTGCACGCTGGGGGAAAGATGGCTCCGTTTTCCATCTGGAGCTCGCTTAGTCAGTGTGGGAGGACGTGTGTACGCTTTCTGCACAACAGAGCAGATGATAAAATAGCTTATGAAAAAATACAAATGGCTGCAAGTCACTCTTCTGGGTGGGCCCATAAGCACATGACATATTAGGCCTGTGAGGGATTATTTTTGTATTTCTCAGCAGTTTTTTAATACAGTTGGACTGATGCATGGGCCATTAAACATCAATCATGATGTTCTGCTTCAATATGAGGTTGTTCCTTGTCAGATTGTTTTTTATTATTATGAGTTTTGAGCAGTTCTCATTCACATGTACCTAAATATGGCAAATGAATCCCAGATTTCAAGAAATGAAAAGGGGTGTTTGTGTGTGTTAGTTTTAAGATTTACTGCGCTTTGCACACAAATGAGATTTTGTACCAACCCCACAGATGTGAGAAGTAAATGGAAATATTAACACCAACATATCGGATGTTGCTTTTTGCCACTGTGATTGTGGGATTTTTACACATATCGGTTTTCACCACAGAGAAGCAAAATTGTGGATTTACATTCATTTATTGCATAGTGTTGGAAGATGAAATTTGTGACTTCTGGGTTTGTGAAATATACAAGAACATTGTCTGCATACAGGTGGATTTTTTTTAGTGATAGTTAATGGTATACTATCTGCTATACTCTTATGCTATAATTTTGAAGGTGTGGGGTGTAGTAGTACAGGTAATACTGTTTGTTTCAGCCACATCTCCTGGATGGACCCCTTACACTCCTCACTGGTTACCCTATTCTCAAGTATACCCAGTTCTCAAAGTATGGCCCCTGAAAATTTTGTTTATGGCGGCTCAGGATTTAGAGGGGGCTTTCTACTATTCAGAAGGTCAGTGGTTTGATCCCCAGCTCCTGCATCCCTTTACCGAAGTGTCCTCGGGCAAGATACTGAACCCCAAACACCAACTGATGCATCTGGGTTTGCATGTGTGCATGAGCATTAAAATGTGTCTGTGGATGCAGCTGGCAGTGTAAAAAAAATGCTTTGTGTGCTACGTGAGAGTAAAAAATCACTATAAAAATTACAGTCCATGGACCTAGGAGAGGGTAGGACACAGAGAACACTTACTAACCTTATTAATTTGATAGTGTAGTTAGATTATTTATGTGAGTTAGCCAATATATAACAAATAACTGGGCAGCACAGTGGTGTATTGGTAGGAAGGTTCTGGGTTCTGGGTTTCAACCCGTCCAAAGACCTGCTTATCAGGTTAATTGGTGATTCTAAAGTGTCTGTTGGTGTGACAGTAAAAGGTTATCTGTCTCTCTCTGTTAGTCTGTTACATAAATAAGCAGTGTGCCAGCATGAGAGAGCTGAGCCGAGGGTAAAGGAGCCTTCATACATCAAATACATGAAATTCAGTGAATCGCACAGGAATAAATTGGCACCGGATGGATGTTACATGTCTGAACCTAGGTGTATGTCGTTGTGCTATGAAAGAGCTAAAAGGGCAATCCTTCAACCTGCACAGGCCTGTCAGCTGCAACTGCCATCGGACCATTGGCGCAACATGTAACATAACTGTCACTGCAATGATTTTGTTTTACTTGAAACAAAGAAGCTCTGACAAAGTTTTTAAGTTATCAATTTGACTTGCTTTTAGTCAAAAGCATAGCTCAAGAGTAAAACCTCTGACATTTTTCCAATGGTTAAATTTCTGTAGTGAAACAGCTACTTCCTAAGATGGAAATGATGGGCAAATTGGAAAATTTTGAAATTAAAAAAATTCAAATGGCTAATGGGATTTTTCAAATGAACATTTTGAGGGAGGGACAAACATGCAAAGTTTGGCCCTTGTATCCACTTTTGAAAAATTGTGTCAGTTATCTGCTGCACCAGTATGACTGTTTGGGAGTTTAGAGAATATGAACGAATCTACAAAAAACAGTTTGTTGAGGGCAGTGAAAAAGTATCCTAAATTAATCCCAGAAGGTTGATTCTGTTCATCTGGACGTAGCGTATTCTGTGGGAGAAACGTTTCGTCACTCATCCGAGTGACTTCCTCAGTCACCTGAGGAATAACACCTGATGCAGTATCCTAAATTAACTTCATCAAAGGCTTTTTCTGCTTCCAGCATTTCTTTTGAACTCCCCTGCTCTTTGTTTTTGTACTATCAAGACAGTGTAAAGAGTTTATTTGACCACTAAGTTGAGAGTTGCTTTTTCATCAGTCAGGTTCCAGTAGGGAACTAGGCTTTATCACCCCAGCCATGAAACTGCCAGTTACAAACCCAGAATACCAGTGCACTGTTGCTTTCAAAAGCCTGTTTTGGGTTAAGAGTGAATCAGTCAAAGACAGATCCATCAGCCCTCCGTGCAGTCTTTCTGGACGGATCTGTGGATTTCGGCTCAGACAGGGTTGGTCTGAGGAAAAAGTGGGAATTCCCCTCCTTCCGTCCCGTCCCCTCCACTCCTTGCTAAGTTGCTCCTATGACTGATGTCATAATTTCTCACTGAACCCTTAACCAAACAATAAATATTTGACAGCTCAGTTGCTTTAAAAAGCCTGAGCTGTTTGCACAACAGTGCCTGCCAGAACATGCACATGGGGCTCACTGGGTATGATGGTATTGTCAGACACCAGGTTAGAAATGCAAAAGCTCAGTTACAGAGATTCTTTTTGTGGAGATACAGTACTTCTGTGCAGTACCTTTGATTTCTGTCTTTATACTTTTGCTTGAATTTAAATCCTCTGGATCTGGATTCACTTTTCCCTCCAGCCAAGACTGAATCTAGTGGACATATTATCCATATTGTACTCGTTAATGACTGGCACACATGAAGAAAGTATCATAAAATTGCTGTGACATTCCAGCTAACATACAAACTCAGCCGTCCAAACATTCCTTCCCAAAGAAGCCATTGAAAATCCAATTGAGATGCAGGCCAACCATCAGAACATCATTAAACCTTTGTTTGGAAGTGTTGCTCCACAGTGTAGCACAGCAGGTTTCACAAGCACCATTTGGCGTCCCTCGGTCTCAGTAAATAGTAAAGAGGTTAACTTATGAAAACACTCACACCCTGTTATCAGATTAGGACTCTACAAAGAGCTCTCAGCATCAACAAAAGGGAGAGATTTTTTTCAAAGAAAGAGGCTCGATTAGCACTGTGTCATGTTGGTCTTTCTCTTCCTTGCCCCACCCCCCCCAATCCTCATTCCTTCCTTTGCTTTCATTTGTTCGAGCTGTTGACAGCAGGCTTGGCCTGAAATTAAAAACCTTTAGTGTTTGTTTGCTTGTTGTCAGCGCGAGGCTTTTCCCATCATTTCCCAGAGACAGCATCACTCACGCCTTTTGAAAACAGCTTTTGGTGGGGGGGACGGCATCCAAAAGGCAGGGAGCCCCCAAACATAAAAGAATGTTTGAAATGGATATTTTGAAAAAGAAATACAATAGGAACACAGTACTTGCCAGTTGAAATCAGTGCTGGGATTTGAAGTTTATAAGGCAAGTTTGTATCTGTTTACAGGTGTGGGTTTTTTGGCTCATAATCTGGGGTCAAGCACACACTCAGTGCCAGTGTGTTTGACCCAGGAGTATCTGAAGTGTTCATTCTCCAGAAGGTCAAAGGTCAGGTGGAGAGTGATGACTGAAATATTCTACCAGCTTAATGAAGGCCAGTTTGAAGCACAGTTTAAAACCAGGGACGTTCTACAGAAATTCATTTATCATTGTTTTTACTTGACATATTTTAGCGCCTCAAAATATTGTCAGTGACATTTATTGTCAGTTTGTTTATTTGCTGTCACTGTTTGTATTGATCCTTGTTTGCCCAACAAGGATCAATACATTTTTGTATAGTCTTTTAAAACCAGCTGCGTGTGAAACCATACTGCAAAAATACTGTACACAAAAGGCTCTGTGAGAGACATTTGTGGTCAGTTAAGTATATCATCAGGGGTTGCAAAGTGTGGTGTCTAACATTTCAACCAATCAAATGGAGGTAAGAAATAAGATAAAAAAGAGACAGTAATAATCAGTGAACAGCACAGTAAGCACTTTGCATTAAAATGGCTGGAGCATCGGATAGCATTGACAGGATGAGCGGAAACCATCTGGAGTTTAAACTTAACTCACAAGGTCACATTTCTTTATTTGTCTCCTACTGTGGCTTGTTAAAAAAAAAAAAAATAATAATTAGTGCTTCACCAGCCTGGACTTATCCAGACTGACTAAGCTAAATACAGACAGCAATTACTTCCTAATTGGTAATTTGTTTTGGAGTGACAATGGAAGCAATTCCTTTCACTTTAAAGATAATTTGAGGCTTAATAGAGACTTAAGTGCCTGGTATCAAAATATGTAACAAATAATCTGTTAGTCTGGCATTTGGAATATGCAGCAGTATGCAAGTACTTGAGAGATAATAAGAGCTGTAAAAGTACAAAAAGAAACAGTTATATCCCAGGTGCAGAGAAATAGCTAACCCTCTGGCAGTCTGTTGTCAGTGTCTCGCTTATAAACTTCTACTCTCACCACTACCAGAACCTCACACCTCACTCCCACCCACCAAAATCGCACTATTAAAAAACTGACCTTAAAGCATGGCTTGAAAAACACAGATTAGCTTTGCTAGACAGCTAAAGGTAAAATAACAGTACTGAAATGATTTATGCTAAGCTAATTAACTCCATCAGGATGGACCGAGTGTTTGACCTCAACTAAATGAAGATACCAGTTATGGACAGTTTAGAAAATAAATAAACAAATAAATACATTTTAGAAAAGAAAAATGGAACATAAGCGAGATTTAACCTAGGTATGCTAACAGCACTTTGAAGCTGCACAGTGGAGAGTTAAGCTAAATGCTAACATCTACCTGCTACTGTGCTAATTTATCAGGTGCAATGTTTACCATGTTCAATATTTTAATGTGCCTTTAGACAGCTCTGTAACTTTATAACATCACATGGCAGATGTTAAACAAAGCAAGTGTCACACTTTCATGATGTTTATTCCTAAATCTTTGTCAAACTTTTGCTCTAGATGAGGCCAAAAGACTTTAGCATGCTAATATCTGATAACTGGCAAAAGTAAAGCTAATACTGGTGGGAGTGTCATTATAGTTTGTAAGCATTTGCTCATAAACCAAAGTTAAATTGGACCAGATGGCTCTAGATGGAGTGTTAAGGCATCACTAAAGTTACTACAAATTAGTCAGTTGGGAACATGAATTTCAGTCCCATATTTCATGGCAATACACCCAAAAGAAATATTGAGACATTTCTTTTGAAACCCCCTTATGTCTTAGGGGTGTTAGAGGAGAAGTCAGGGGATCACCAAAGTAATTAGGATTCATCCTCTGGGTACCTTGGATGTCTGTAACAAATTTCATGGCAAGTCATCACAGAGTTTTTGAGATATTTCAGTCTGGACCAAAATACTGCCATCCCTAGAGCCCAGCCACTATCTGCCTTGTTAAATCAGTGCACTAACTCTGCTTCCAGTCTTTATGATAAGCTAATCATAAGCTTTTAAAATTTTTGCTATATTTTTAATGTACAGTATGATGGCAAGGCCACACTGCCAGACCCCTTTCTGTAACTTTTGAATTCCATCATTTCAAACTTTCCATCAAACTTTGTCATCCACTCCTCAAATCAATTTACGGCGTAAAATAACCTGCAGAACAAGAAAAATTGGACTTCAGCTGTCCAATTCCAGCTGCCCTTAATTGGCTTCCTCTCCTGTCAATATCAGTGTAAAACTTTTAAAAGTAGCACGGATGGTGGTGAGGATTTAAGCTTTGAAAGTTGCCTACAGACAGCATCTTTCTTCAATGCCCCAGAGACTGTGATTCACAGCCCGGTCTCCATCTCAGCCATTATGGTCACGTCTTTTTTACGGGCATGGGGGTGTCGGTTACAGACACATAGGCAGACTGACTGATTTAGCTCTTTAGATTTGTGTGGAATTAGTCACAGTGGAGGGCTGGCCAGGCCAGTGGGGAGTTTAAGACATTGTGGGGAAAGAGAAAGCCTGGAGTGGGCGGGTTTCTTTTCTTTCTAGTTTTACGACCCCTCGGGTTTCCACCTGTGCTGACATGGCTGAGTTTTTACAATAGTCCTGAAAGAGTTACAAGCAGCCGGATAGAAATTCCAGACTTTTTTTCTTTCTTTCTTTTTAACCCCCCACCCTCTTTTTTTTTACTGGAAGGGTGGGGTGGGGGCCGCTGTTATTGTGGCGCATTTGTCAGGCAGCCAGTTGCAGAGGCAGGGCCAACCGGTGATTTATGGTAACATCTGCAAGATGCAAAGCTCTTCTATATGCTTTTAATCATACAAAGAGCTGGAGATTGAAAAGAGATGGTGTGATGGGGGTTTGTGGAGTCCATGCTGGGATTCACACTGATGGAAACCCATGTGAACGTCTTATATGACTGTGGGATTTCTCCAACTCAGTGTTTCCAAGCTGAATTTGGCATTGGGAGTGTTTTTGCCAAGCGAGTGCTGTTTCCTTGGTCTGATATGGTCAATAGATTCTCACCAAGCTTGAAGATAATCTGTAAATGATTGAAATGTTTTGTTACATAAAAGGATAAACCAAACGGTCAGCCAGGAAAGGCGAAACCCATTCATGAAAACGACACTACACAAATCTCCTCAGATTCTTCTGTCAACAGTTGGGAAGTCAGACCCAGAGTGAGCATGACCTTACATACCAAAAAACCAGGGTCACCTCATTTTTAAAATCTGTATTCTTGTACTGACAAACCATATATAATGTTGGCAAAAGCTTAGCAGTCGTAAATTTCAGACACCAATTCCCCAGCAGATTTCCTGAGCTTCATAACAGAGGAATAATAATTTCTATGAGCCGCCTGTAGCTATTTAATATAATAAACATCTGTCTGCATGTCACCACATCTGGCAATAATGAAAGCAAATTAGCTACAAAATTCAGAGTGTCTGGCAGTTAGATAAGACCATGGCATGCTAAATTCATTTACTTGGCTCAGACACTGGGGGGTAGAGAGCGAAGATGACCTGAGGAGCCGAACCCAGATCAGTGACTGACTACTAATGTGAACACAGTAGGGTCAGAAAATGGAGATCAGAGTCTGATCTGATACCAGGGTTAGTGGGCTCCATTGCTTGTCTGCCAGTCGCTGGTGGTCTGGAGGAATAGTTAGCTTCCTGTCTCATTTTTCTGGACACAGAATCAAAGCGGGGAAATTATTCTGCAATCTGGCCGGTGTTTCCCCTGGCTGGAAATGTGAAGGTTGTTGCTGACTGCAGGAGACTTCTGGATACACAGTCTTTTTTCTTTTTTTTTTTTCTTTAAATAAAAGTGGGAACCTTCCATAGCTCAGTCGCTTGTTAGGCCACAAATTGTTTTTTGGTTGCAGCAATTTCAGAGACTTTAGGAGTAAATAAACCATTCAGAGGGGAATTACATCCACCCACTTAATTGTAACATGCATAGTGTAAAACCTTGCTTTCAAGAAACAGATGACATATTGTTGATAAGAAGACTTGAATCCACTAGACCAGCTGCTAAATACTGAAGGGGAAGAAACTTTATTCCCACAGTTACAGGAAAGGACCTTGAGCAAGGCAGTTGGGGGAAAAAAACCCTTCAGAACATCTTACTGTCAGCAGACTTCAATCTGAGCTTTTCAACGTAGTCCAGGAGTTTTTATAAGGATGTAAAAAATGTTATTTGTTTTCCCTCAACCCATCTGGCCTATTTTATGATATATATTGACAACTCCAGTGAGATGGGCATGCATATTCAGTCAGTTGTATTTAGCAGGTACATGGCTAAAAGGTTAGGTTATTAGCTAATGCTAGCTGGCTTGGTTTGGCATGTGTACCCATAGACTGTATGAGTGCATCACAAAGATAACCGGCTAAGTAGTTCTGATATATAACTAAAATACTCCGTACAAAAACTTAACGACAGACTTCTTAGATCTTCTATTTGTACTCTACTATTAACTACTCAGGAAGCTACGATTGACTAGACTAACATTGTGGTTTAAAAATGTGAAGTCTAGAAACTAAAGGATGATGTCACAGTAGCTAAGTCCATCTTTTATTTACAATCTATGCTTTATTTCTGTTGTAAAAGTTGGGTACTTTAACTTGGAGTCAGTAGGAATTGACTCGCTTTTGAAGCCAGCATCAAGTGGCCATCTGGGGAACTGTAGCATTTGTTTTATCATTATTATCTTTATTTTATTTATTATTATTAGTAGTAGTATTATTTAATTTTTTTAGCAAAGAGCTCTGTAAATCACCTCTAGATCAACTTGCGGCCAAAGCGCCATGATTGGTGGAAAGCAAAACAGAGCTAAAAGGACTGTTGATATTAATTCGGTGGATTGGTGTGCTGTTAGCAGTAATGCAGACATTGTATCGGACTGTCGTGGTGAAGAGAGAGCTGAGCCGAAAGGCTCAGGCTTTCGACTTAGCAGTCCATCTATGTTCCAACCCATCATGAGATCTGGGTAATGACCGAAATAGTGTGGCTGCAAACACAAGCAACCGAACTGAGTTTCCTTTGTAGGGTAGCTGGGCTCAGCCTTAGAGATAGAGTGAGGCACTCAGACATCCGGAGGGATCTCGGAGTAGAGCTATTACCCCTTCGTGTTGAAAGGAGCCAATTGAGGTGGTTGAGGCCTCTGGTACAGATGCCTCTTGGGCGCCTCCCCTTAGAGGTTTTTCAGGCATGGCCAACTAGGAGGAAACCCTGGGATAGACCCAGAACCCACTGGAGAGATTACATATCTCATCTGGCTTGGGAACACCTCAGGATCCTCCCGAAGGAAGTGGAAAGTGTTGCTGGGGAGAAGGGTGTCTGGAATACCCTGCTTAGCTTGCTCCCACTGCGACCCGACTGGATAACCAGAAGATAATGGATGGTTGGATAATGATTGATAATACAGTATATCTTTGTTGTGTTTTCATTTCTTCTAGATGTCTAAAAAAATCTCTACCAGGGCATATCCTGACTTCTGTTGTGCAAAGCTAAAAAACACAAAGCCCATTGTGCACCCCCTTTTGGGTGTACCAGGGTCAACATGACTCAAATATTGTTGCAACCTAGTATCATCCAGCAAGTTGAGTAGGTTACTTTATAATGTAAAAGATTTCTACTGCTGTTTATATACAGATGTTGTAACAAAAGACAAAACAATAGTTGCCAAAATAACTCTTCAGAGATATCAATGTTTGGGTATCTGATGCACCTTCCAAGTCATATATCTGCCATTCAAACTAGATTTCCTGGATCCTGTTTCATTGGTTCTTCAACCAACACATCCCTACCAATGCATTCCCTTGCACTGTTTAAATGCAAAATTTTCTCCATTTTGCCCAATTAAAAAAAAAAAACAGTACTAATCTCATTAAAAAGTGGAAGACCAAAAGGTGTTTCATAGGATTGCTAAATTACTTATGTTGGCTTTACCCCTACTCTCCCTTAACCCCTACTACACCTCCTAAAAGTAGATTTTCTCCTCTGGTCCAACATCTGTTTATGAATGTCTTACATACAGCACCAGATCACCATATATCATCAAGCTCACACAAAGGTTTGACTATTTACTTCCAAACAATACAATGTGACACTCCTATAAATATCACCACATTGTGTCCAACAAAAAGTGTAATCAGAATCCACTGAGTTTATCATTTATCACTCCCCAGCCCCACTTTATCCAAGCTGCAGGGCCATGTTTGTGAGAAATCCTTTGTGATCTGAACTAACTCGGCTCTGCGCTGACTTTTGGTTATTAGACAAAAGTGGACTGGTCCTTGAATGTTGCCTCAGCGGCAAAAGCACGGCAGCTGTTTCCCAGGTGTTTGGATGTGTGTGGCTCCACCATCTTGTCTTAATCGCAGCCTCCTCGAAGAACTGGCAAGACTTCCAACAAACCCCCTCATTCCTTTAGACTGGGGTAAAAGCATACAAACCAGACCAGCGTAGCCAACAGCCAGGTGTACTTAAACATTAGTCAGCCAGAAGGATGGGAGAGAAATAACACATGCTATGACAGCAAACGTCTTCATCAGTGTTTCCATACACAACCTGAGTGTGTGAATCCAAAGACCTTTATGGTGAACATGATTATAACAAAAGAAGTCAATTTCACTACTGTTCTCCCCAATGCTTTTCACACTGTAGACTGAATGCAAGACTGAAGTTACTGCCCCTGAATAGGGGATCTGATTAAATCCCCTTCCAAACTGCTGGCACCACCATCGTGAATCTGCCATTTCATAAACACACTGCTCCTCTTTGGCAGTCAGGGAGCCGCGAGACAAGTTCCAAGTGCAAGTTTCAACAGCTAGCCCTGTGCACAAGCACACCTTTTTTCCTCATGTTGAAGAGGAGAGGCCTGAAACAACAAACCACCAGGCGAGAAGGGCTGGGGGATCGGGGAGGGGGATGAGTCATCCAGCAAACAGAGAGAGTCTAGTAGGGACTAAGGTATATTGTGCCATACTATTCTAACAGCAATTTGTGGGTTTAATGCAAATTACATGTAATTATTTTAAGCGTTTTTTAAATTATAAACACCATTATTAAAAAAACTGTTATTCATGATAGGATACTGGCCTCTGCAGTAACATTCTTTGTTGGTTTATCATTGAAAGTTAGTCTTTTTTGTATGAAATTAACACTTTTATTTTCTTTGATAGTTCCCTTGCTAAGCTGGAGTGAAGGGATGTTAACATTTTGGACTAACAAGATTTGTTTGTGTGGTATAGTTTGGGCCTCTTCAGTATTTAGACTTGAAAAAGTATAAGGCAGTAACAATTAAGTAAAAAGCCAGTATTCTGACAATGACATGTGCTGTGTTCTCGTTTCAGTATTTATTAGCTCCAAGTCCAATACAATCAGCTTATGCAGGATTTATGGTCCCGCATTGGTCTTCTTTGTTCATAACTCTTTGGCTACATAGAGAGAGGGATTTGGGGAATTCTCATACACTTGTGTGCAGTCCTCCAAAAAACTAACAGCATGTAGCCCCATGGCGATGACACCATGAGTAAATCGAATGTCGATTGGTTGAAAAGTTGGCTTGAACACAAAAGGAAACCACAGTGGAGTTCACTACAAAGAGGAAGAAGCATGGAAAAAAAAATAATCAAAGATCAAGATCAAAAGATCAAAGATCAAAGAGCCAAGCACGAGAAGCACGGACAATGGCTGCGGTGGACAATTTTTGTTGTTTTCTACATATGGTTTTATCCACCACAAACACATTTTTTGCATATTATGCCTTCTACCTTTTCTGTGGCATGAGGCTAAAAGATCAACGACAGCACAAGTGTAGCCTACCTTACCGGTTCGAGGCTAACTCTGGTGACAGTTCGGAGCTACTATATGTAGACGTTGGTCTGCAGTCCACTGCTTAGCACCTATGGATTACTGACTCAACCACATTAGGTGCTTTCAGTCATGATGGCAGAGTAATGCAGACACACCAGTTGACAAAAATAAATGGAAACAGCGATATCACTCACTACAGCATGGGCTCTGCAGAGATTCAATGCAGGACTATAAATCAAACTTAATAGTAAAGGCAATGGTGAAATAAGTAGGAGCAGTAATATGGATAGAAAAGGTCCACTAGCTCCATTAACTTACAGCTCTCCTATAGATTTTTATTTGAAACCCATTACAACACTGTCTGTTGGAGACCACAGGACACGGAACTTGGGCTAAGTCATTATACACTCACCAGCTACTTTATTAGGTACATCTTGTTAGTACCTGATCAGACCTTTTTTGCCTCCAGAACTGCCTTAATTCGTCATGGCTTCATGGATTCAACAAGCTCCGGCAAACATTCCTCTGAGATTTTGGTCCATATTGACATGACAGCATCCCACAGTTGCTGCAGCTTTATTGGCTGCACATCCATGATATAAATCTCCTGTTCCACCACATCCCAAAGGTGCTCTATTGGATTGAGATCTGGTGATTGTGGAGGCCATTTGAGTACAGTGAACTCATTGTTGTGTTCAAGAAACCATTTTGAGATGATTTGAGTTTTTGGTATGGCGTGTCATCCTGCTGGAAGCAGCCATCAGTAGATGGGTACACTGTGGTCATAAAAGGATGGACATGGTCAGCAACAATACTCGGGTAGGCTGTGGTGTTTAAACGATGCTCAGTTGATATTAAGGGGCCCAAAGTGTGACAGGAAAATATCCCCCACACCATTATACCACCACCAGCACCAGCCTGAAACTCTGATAACAAGGCAGGATGGATCCATGCTTTCATGTTGTTTATGCCAAATTCTGACCCTACCATCTGAATGTCGCAGCAGAAATTGAGACTCATCAGACCAGGCAACATTTTTCCAATCTTCTACAAATGTCAGTGAGCCTGTGTGAATTGTAGCCTCAGTTTCCTGTTCTTAGCTGACAGGAGTGGCATCTGGTGTGGTCTTCTGCTGCTGTAGCCCATCTGCTTCAAGGTTCAACATGCTGTGCATTCTGAGAGGCTCTTCTGCATATCTTGGTTGTAATGAGTGGTTGAGTTACTGTTGACTTCCTATCAGCTTGAAGCTGTCTGGCCATGCTCCTCTGACCTCTGGCATCAACAAGGAATTTTTGCCCAGAGAACTGCCGCTCATGGGATATTTTCTCTGTTTTTGATCATTCTTTGTAATCCCTAGAGATGGTTGTGCAGGAAAATCCCAGTAGATCAGCAACTTCTGAAATACTCAGACCAGCCCATTTGGCACCAACAGCCACGCCACGTTCCAAGTCACTTAAATCACCTTTCTTCCCCATTGTGATGCTCGATTTGAACTTCAGCAGGTCGCCTTGACCATGTCTACATGTCTAAATGCATTGAGTTGCTGTCATGTGATTGGCTGATTAGAGGTCTTTGTTCACAAGCAGGTGAACCTATTTCACAAGTAGGTGCACATAATAAAGTGGCTGGTGAGTGTATATCCCAATATGGCATTGGAACAGAAATTTGTATGATTTCTATGGAAGTCAATAAACAATAATATCTAGTTATCTGGACATAGGCTGTGATACTAAACAGTTAAACATCCTCTCTGTTTCTCTCTGTGGGGGGGCTGACTGATGACAGACCTGTACCGTCCTTGGCGGTTTGTGGTTCTGAAAATGGCTGGGTATTAAAGGCCAGTATTAACCTCCTACCCCCCCAACATATGACACATGGCCACATCTCCATCTCCTGCATGATGAAGCGAGTAAGATTAGTGAAGACTCATAGTACTTAAGTGAATGTAGCAGCACACATTTAGGTGTTTTTATTGTTTACATAACGTATGTGCAAAACATTGCTTCATTCAAAGCTGGAATAAGTGAATAGGCAGGGCTGCAAAATACTCAAAATGTAAGCAAAAATAATGAAATCTTTTTTATACAAAATTTACAAAATATAATAAACTTTTATAAAAAAAAATGTATATATTGATCTTTATTATTTAACTGAATCTGTATCCTCAAGCAACAGCTGTTAATATGCTCCTTTTTGTTTCTGCAGGAACATCAAATTGTCCTTTACATTCACTCGTTGTCCTTATGAGGGGTCCTTTATTGCAAAAGTGTCCATTCAGTGAGGTAGAAATGTTCATTTTTTGGTTATCCTCTTCATGTAAAACGCAAGCAGACTGGAGCTCAGTCTCTCAGCTAAGTGCTCGTTCTGCGCTGTGAGATGGGATCAGTCCGAGTATTGTCAAATGGCTGTTCATACACACTGTTGCTCTGCTCCGATGAAGAGTCCTTGTTGTCCCTGTGGTCTGAATCTGCGTCTGGAGCGGCGTAAGGATTCTCATGCAGAGTTATGCCATTTTGTGTCACTGAAAGTGGGCTGAATCCTGGATGAAGGTCCTGCTGAGGCCTCCAAGGAGCTTTCCCAAATGTTCCTGGGTGTAAAATGTGCAAGAAGAAGTCAGGCCAAAGCACAAGAAATTCTAAAATTTGAAAAGTTTGGAAAACAGACTAATTTCAGACCTACCCATGAAGGTGTTGCAGGGGGAAAGACATTCATGAGGTCTCCCATAGTCAACCATATCCCCCTCCTCCACTGATGGACGACGGTCCCTCTGGTGGTGTGAGGGGCCGTGATGCAAACTGGCGTTGGGAAGCTGCATCAGGACGGTGGAGGAGCAGAGGTCAAAATGCTCGGACAGGAAGTAGTCCCTCCTTTTAGAGTTAGTCAGGCTGCCGCTGTAGGAGTCAATACAGGCTGGCCTTTGGTCAGTGGAACAGCCTGAAGGTTTTGAAAACAATTAGAATCTTTGCAAAGAGCCAGAGATTTTTAGAGTACTTCAGACAGACTTCTGCAGTTTTATATCTGAACAACAAACTGTATTGTTGGAGGACCAAGAGGAAGGCTGACTTTTACAGACCTGTGAAGACTTCTGTTGGGTCAGTGGAGTACATGTTATCTCTGTGAAGCAGCGAGCCGATTGGACCTTGATAATGGCAAAGCAAAGGATCAATAGCCGCTTCCATGTCTGCTTCACTTCCTGTATCCAACTGACAAAGACCTGTCAGGACAAAGGAACAGGGTCAAGTAAGAAAACATAATGTTTTTAAAGATTTCACTTTGAAAACCAAGAAGAAAGGGCAGGTCTTTTACCGTTTATGTCTTTAGGCTGCAGATAGAAGCCACTAATTGAAGAAGCCATGTACTGATGGCTGCTGCCGCTCTCAGACGGGATGTAGCCATCCTGTCGGTCAGCCAGTGTGCCCTGAGAGGACAGGTAGCTGGGGATGTCGGCAGGCAGGTTGGTCTCATCTGAAGCACAAGGACACTGGGTTAATTCGCACTTTCATATTAATATTTATTGAATGTGGAAAGAACAAGAAAGCAGGTAATGAAGGATAATAAAATAAGCTCCCATGAACTGACCTGTATTGGTGACGCTGCAGTCTTCATTCCTTCGACGGGTGTGGTAGATGATGACCACCCAAACCAGGGAAGTACCAACCACACAGCACACCACCGCTATGATGACGATGCCCACTGTGGTCCACCCGTCATCGTCAGATCCTGCTCCTGTCCCAATGCTGACCCCAACGCTGCCCTGCACTCCAGAGTCGCAGTTGGGATTCGGTACAACTGTCAGTCGAACGTTGCCCCTCTCCGTGCCCAGAGTGTTGGACATCTCGCAAGTATACTTCCCTGCATCTGCCTCAGCAGCGTCAACAATGATAAGGAGCTGGTTGGCAGCTGCGAAGAAGTGGCGCTCGGTAACCACCAGTGGATTGTCGTCTTTTGTCCAGTTCAGCCTCGGGGGAGGGCTGCCGCCGGCAATGCACTGGAGGACTGCAGTCTCACCTTTGGCCACAGTGCGATCCATGAGTGGACGCAAGAAGGAAGGTGTTTCTGTAGGACAAGCAGTAGAATGGAGTTTAAATGACCCAACAACTTCAGTGTCACCTCTCCTACATACAAGCCTTTGGAACTGAAATCCCGCTCCTACAGTGCTTTTTTCTCACCTAGAACAGTCAGGGTAGCATTTGCAGAAATAGTTCCAGCTGTATTTTGAGCCGTGCAGCTATAAACACCAATGTCTTCAGTCTTGACATCTACTATAAAAAAGACGTCATCCTCAGGCATGACATGCATCCGGCGTTCACGGGCCGCAGGAAAGTCGGTGCCTCCGTCTTTCTGCCAGGCGATCTGGGGGGAAGGATGACCAACAGCAGCACACTCCAGCCTAGCCATTGCTCCAGCACGGATACTCAAGTCCATAGGCATCTTCGTGAAGGAAGGGAACACTGAAAAAGACAAAAAGACATTTCAGTTAGACCATTTAGGATATTTAAAGGCGAGTACATGTGAAATTAATCATCCCACTCCAAACTTACTGTTGACAGTGAGTCTGGCCTTGGTAGAATAGGAGGATCCAAAGTGGTTGGAAATGACACACTGGTATTTCCCCTCGTTGGTAAACTCAACGTTACAGAGCTGCAGCGTGGTCGTATACTCTGTCACCTCCGTCTCACCTCCTGCTCCCCCCTGCACCCGTAGGTGGGCCTGGTTGTGGATCTCTGCATTGTTAAGGACTTCATTGTCTTTTTTCCAAGCGAAGGTCATGGGCGAGTCGCTTGAGCTGGCCGCAGAGCACACAAACGTCACGTTGGCGCCCTTGAGGGCCGATTGGGTTTCCGGCTGCACGGTGATCTGAGGCTTTGGAAAGTCCTCTGGGTGAATAAGAAAAAGGAATTTTTGAGATAGAAATACATATATGAAAATTTCAGTTTTCTTGACTGATCCTGATTTCCCATTTTTTTTAAGTCTGACCTGCTCATGCCATTTTTGGCCCATTCCGATTTTTGGATTTACTACATTTTCTACTCAACTGCACCAGGTTTGAGGACTTTCTATCCCTCTTACTCAAAAAAAATGTTTCAGGTTACTGTGCAAGTGTGAAGTTGAACGACTCCCCGCAGGTCAGCTCTGCTACTACATTATTGTAATTATTAGCATTATAAAGAAGGCAAATACAATCATAACCCATTTGTTTATGGAAGAAATATTTGGGGAAATTAATATGTGGTGTTTATATATGCTACCCAGTGAATCCTAGTTGTTGTGCTCAATAAGTTCTATTACAGATCTCTTTTCAAGTGTAAGTCTTGTGATTTTATATAAAACTGGGTGCAGATGAGGCCCTGGAGAAAAAACTTAGTGACTTAGTAAATTTCCATCATATTCCCTCATGAGACTCATTAGTTTGTCCAGGAGTCAAGGAGGAAAACATCTAACTATCTGGGTCAGTTTGTGAATGGAAAACCTGCCGTGGATAAACGGCTGTTTCTTAGACATTACGGGATGTTTGTGTCAAGGTCTCACACCAAGTGAATGCATCACTCACCACACACAAACTCCTCCTGATTGACGGCGAACACGCTCCTGCCCTGCAGTATTTGCGGGTGGGCGCAGCTGGCGTTGACGCAGTGCAGGAAGGTTTGTTCTGCCACCCAGACGGGTAGCCACTTCAGCTGGCAGTCGCACAGGAGGCTTGAGGTGTTTAGACGCCTGCCAGGAGGAGAAGATACCAGAAGCGTTTAATTCACTTTGCAGTAATATTTAGAATGGCTGGTAGTCTGTGTTTTCTCAAATAACCGAAGAAGGTAAAGCTGCATCTCAAATACAGGCAATAGTGGAATTTACAGCGGGAGATTTTATCAGTATAAAACCATACATTTGTGTATATGAATCATGTAAATATGGAGTATTTTTTCCTGCTTCTAACAGTGGGAAATTTAAACAGTTTAAAAAGCTAAAAATACATTAATACATAATTTGGTATTTGTTCAATTTGTACTGGATATTTAATGTAGAAATATAGACACATACATACTGAAAGTGTCACCTAAAATCCAACTACAATGCACCTGTTTTCTTTAGGAAACAATATGCCGGTGTACTGTGTATGTAATTTGTCAGACTTGCACTCATTCTGAATAAATATGAAGGTTTCTTTGCTTGGGTTTTTTAGTGAAAGCTATCCTATAATGAAGGAGACAAAGAAAACCGTGAACCCGTTATTAACACTGAAGTAAGCACTGTTTGGTGCAGACTTTTCCCAGCAGACCATAATGAGTTTCACCTGGTGTTCTGTCCCACATCAACACTGAAACACTAACTGAAGCTGCCCTTAGACACGATCACACTTACAGCTCCTGCAGGTTCTTCATCTGGGAGAAGGCGTTCGCTTGGATGGACATGATGGCGTTATTACTCAAATCTCTGTGGAGCGAAAAGGGAGAAGAAAATTAGTGCCGCTAAGATCCCCACAGAAAGATGGCAACTTTTTCTGCCGACATCAGCCGTGTGTGGAGTGAAGGCCACAAAAACTTCAATCGAGTGAAGAAAAAGGTCTGGGCTCCAGAACAATAAAACTCTGGGCAGCAGTTTGCTGTGTTAATCAAGAGAGGCCCAACTCTGGGCTGCTTCTGAGCTCTGGCAACGGCTGGGAAAAAACTCTAATTAGAATCAAATGCAGCTGTTGCACCCCCATACACACACATTTACACACACGGAGTTCTCTCCACTTGCCTTGGTGATCGATATAGTCTGGCACACATGTAAAGACACTAATGGCACAGTTTTTTCTTGATTCCACATCAAAGCAGAGGAATGGGAGAAGAAACAAACAGCCTCTGTGTCTTAGTGTGATTCACCCTGCTTAGTTTACAGCTCGGACTTTTGGAAACAATCAGTGAAACACGAGGCCGACTCACAGGTGCTGCAGAGCGTCCAGGCCTGAGAAAGACTTCTTGGTCACTGAGCGGATCTGGTTCCCCTGCAGAAATCTGGGAAAACGACAAAAGTCTGATCAATTTCCAACCTCACTTTTCACTCATTGACCCTATATTGTTCATGTGTGCCATTAGGATTATGGCAGAATGATCACACGCTCACAGTTTTTTCAGCTTGTCCAAAGCAGAGAAAGGTCCATTCATGTCTTCAATAGTCCAGGAGATTTCGTTATTTTGAAGATCCCTTTCAGGAGAAACAAAGACAAACAGAACTGTTAAAAAAAAAACAAAAAAAAAACAAAAAA